>CAEGAD010084198.1:0-23617 GCA_903067055.1 Poeciliopsis paucimaculata | reverse complement strand
ACAAACGCATCACGCTCACATTTAATGTTGGGACACAAACGCATCACGCTCACATTTACTGACGGGACACAAACGCATCACGCTCACATTTAATGTTGGGACACAAACGCAACACGCTCACATTTACTGATGGGACACAAACGCATCACGCTCACATTTACTGACGGGACACAAACGCATCACGTTCACATTTAATGTTGGGACACAAACGCATCACGCTCACATTTACTGACGGGACACAAACGCATCACGCTCACATTTAATGTTGGGACACAAACGCATCACGCTCACATTTACTGACGGGACACAAACGCAACACGCTCACATTTACTGACGGGACACAAACGCATCACGTTCACGTGAACTACTGTTTAATCTTTAGAGCTTCATGTATTTGATGAAGTTGTGATGAAGATGAGCTCCAGCTCTGGAACTCAGGTGAAATTAACAGAAATAAAGCAAAACATCTAAAGTGGAGCAACAGTGACACCTGCTGTCCGTTCAGCAGTACTGCATCTCTTTTGTTGGTGGATTTCTTCCATGTTTTGAACATCATTGTTCATCTTCATTGTTCCCCAGGGTTTCCCAAAGTGTGGCTCGGGGGCCATCTGTGGCTTTTTGTGCAGCAATTCAAGAATGATACAAATTTGAAGCATGGTTTTATTTTAATCTTATTATTTATGTATGTTTTACATTTATCCTGAGTTCTTTTGACCTCTTTAGACCTGGGTTTCCTTATGTGACCTTTTCAGTCACATAATTTAAATTAAACAGAATCTCCAGACTGTTTGAATAGAAAAATAGTTTGACTCTAAAAATCAGAATGGAATTGAATCGTTGAACAATTTCCCTCTGTATCGACTCTTCCACCGTTCAGCTTGTTCAGTCAAAATGAAGAATCAAATCAGAGAACTGATCAAATGAAGGAAAAAAAAACTTTTTTATTAACAATCAGCATGCTCTAACTCACCACGATGACCTCCTTGTTATCCCTGAAGACGGTGTGGCTGTTGACCATGCTAACGATGGCCACGCCCAGGTTGCACCTGATGCCGAACGAGATGCAGAAGCCGATTCCGGACAAGATGGCGATGATGTAGCGGCGGGGCAGGCCGAAGCAGGTGCAGTCCACCACCGGCATCTCCTTCTCCTGCACCAGCTCCGGCCGGCCCTCCGCCGACAGCTCGATGGTTTCGCCATTTTCCTGCTTCTTCTCTAGCGCCCTGCAGCAACGAGAGACATTTCCTTCATTCGGCAACAAAACACAACTCCACAGTTCAGCTACAGGAAATTTATAGAAACGGCTCGATTAGAACAATGAGTAACAACAGAATTCAGATTTTAATATTCTGCTAACACCAGAGCTGATTTTTAGCGGTTTTGCTAACCTTCAAAATGTTTAGCGTACTTAGCTTCCCCTAAATTCAGAGGTGAGCAAATTTTCAAAAACTGCACAGAGTGAGAGAAGAACTATTTATTTTTATTCAACTAAGGGTAAAAATCAGAAATGACTCAGGAGTCAGAAAGTATTTGGTAAAAAGTCTGAGAAACTGATCAAATTATCAATCATTTAAAAATTACATCAAACGGACCGAAATATAAAGTTAGGAGGAAATTTTGATATTTTAACAACCAGAATGACAATAACTCATATAAGTAATAAAAATAACAATATTTCAATAAAAACTTCAGAAACAAACGCTGCAGCTGTGAGTTTTCATTCAGTGGAAAGAAAATCCAGAAATTTTACTCAAGAAATAAAAAAAATACTTCATAATGAAATTACAGTACAGCATAGTAAAAATACTCCTAAAAGGACTTGTTTTTTTTTAATAAAAAGTGATTTTAAATTGAGTAAATATAACTAGTTACTATCCAAATTATATTCTAAAGTGTTAATTTACTCGGCTGCTTTCTAAACTTTCAGTTGAATAAAGTTGAACGCAACTTTATCAACAGTTAGCAAAACATTCTCCATCTTCGATTTTAGCAAAAAAGTAAAACCAGCGCTAACCCAAACGTTACTAAAAACTTCTGATTTTATAAGAAACTGAAAGACAGACTGTACAAAACATTGTTTGAACTTAACCAAAGTAACTCTAGGAAGTAAAATTGTACTTGGAGTTAAACATGTAACATTAAGGCTCTTATTTTGAAGTGACTTTAGATCATTTATGCAGCACTTCCCTTTCCTCTCCTCTTGTTCTCTCTCTTTCAAAAAAAACTTAACAAGAACAAAATAAGACCTGCATAGTTGAGAACAAGATATAAACAGAAATAAAATATCTAAGGGAAGAAGAAAGAAAAAAAAAAGGAATAAATTTCCAACAACAAAAAAAAAAGTTAGTTTTGGGATTCATCTCAGAAATACTTTTGGCAGTAATTTTGTTTTGGCAGAAATGTTTTTTGTTTTTTTTATTGATAATGACTCCAACATGCCATTGTAGAGGTCAATTATAATTCCAAAATGAAAATCGTCCCTTTGGGGCTGAAGTCTGATATAGTTTGAGTTGAAGTTAGCACTTTAGCATTAGCATTGCTAATGTTCATGACTAGTGCTATAGGGTTAGCATAGCTAGCGTTTTGTTAGCCGTGTCCACTGCTGTCTTCCAGAGAATCTGATGTTTTCCCAACATGAAGCGTTTATCTGTTAAAAACTGATGGTTTCTGTTTCTGTCAGGCTGAGTGGATATTCTGGGCTTCACCAGGGAAACACCAGTGTTTGTTTCTTACTTCTCCTGGAGGTGTTAATATATTTTGGTTTTTGCTTTGCACACATTTATCTCCTGACAGAAGCGGCTCCTAACTCCAGAGAAGGTGTTGGCGTTTAAACCGACGTGTTTCGATTCTTCCTCACGTTTCCTGAGAAGCTCTGACCTTTTTCTGCCTCCTGTCTGAAAAACATCAAATATGAATCCAAGGAGCCATAAATGAAACATGACATGTGAAACACTGAGCAGAAACCTCTTCATGTCACTTCCAAGTATGAACATACAAACTATGGCATAAAAACGTTTTTACTTAAAAAATGTATGTTTCAGATCAACTAATCGCTCCCTCAGTCAACCTGGAGTCTTCAGGTTATTGTTTTCATTTAATTTTAGAATTTCCCCAGATCTCTAGTTTTCTTTTAAAGATTTTTATTTTCTATTGTCAACAGTGGCGACCCCAAGAGGGGGAGCAGAGGGGCCCACGGCCCCTATATGAAAAATGTCTCTCTCCCAAGAGAAAGATGTTGATGTCATGGAAAGGCATAATCTTCAGTAAAGACATAAATGTAAAACTCAAATAAATAAATGAATTAATAAGCAACTTTTTTTAGTTTTGTCCCTTGAAAGTTTTAAGATTTTCTGGGGTCCCTCTGTATCTCAGTTATTTCTCTTGATTCGGTCTTCTTGTGTTCAAAAATAAATTACTTTTATCAACTACATTACTCCTCTTTTGTTTCGTTTAGTCAAAGTTATCCACCTGATTTATTTTGACATCAAATACATATATTAACTCCATTGAATTATTTTTTTATTTATTCCTAGCTAATTATTTTTGAGGACATGCATTTTGTTTTATGCTCTAATGACTGAAGGCGTCTGTCATGATGCTGGTTTAAGTTTTTCTGTCTGAAGACGCTGTATAAACCAAATGTCAGATCTTTTCAATCAAGTCATAAAACGGAGAAATAAAAGCCTCGCAATAATAAACCAGAGTTACTTTGAGCGTGCTTAAAGGTTGCAATAATCCTCAGCGGTGATGAAGTATTGATGATTCTCCATGTTAAATTATTAATAGGCTATCTCTGGCTCACTCAGTCTATTTTTGTCCGGGCGGGTCCCTCTTCCTCCTTCCTGCCTCCTCATCTTCACTTGCCTTTACCACCAACAGTCCAAGAGCTTCTTTCTCTCCAACAATCTCTTCCTGGTCTGTGTCCTCCTCAAAAATACAAATATTCACCTTATTGTCATGCTGGTTCACACTGTTCTGCCTCTATCAAACAGATCTACTGTTACTGTAAAACACTGTAATGTAGGAGAAAATAAAACAAGGTAATAATATTCTTAAATAAATAAATGTAACTTCTATTTGTTCTCAGCTTTCCTGGCTCAGCGCTTTTCATTCCAAGCATTAGTTTGAATGCTTGGAATGAAAGCATTCAAACCGCGCCGCCACCGCGCCGCCAATGTTTTCCAGGAGATGAAAACTAGCCTGTGGTAAAACCTGACATGTTTATGTGACGTATCGAAAGATAAATAAATCTAATTAAATAAATACGGGCTAGAAAACAAAATGGCCGACCGCTCCGGGGCTGAAATCTCTCTGAAACACGGAAATGGAAAAAAATCTAGATTTTCCGAAGATTATATCTTCAAAGACAGAAAATGTAGTTAATCAATCAAATCACTTTGAAACCATTTCCCTCCGTTTCACAATTATCACACAGCAAATAAAAACTCGGCAGTTTGAGAGAATAACAGACCTTCAGAGTGTTTGGATATTTTCTCCCAGGCGCCATGTTTGTTAGCATGAAGCTAATCTGTTTGTTAGCATGAAGCTAATCTGTTTGTTAGCATGAAGCTAATCTGTTTGTGACGGTTCATCGCTGACCTTTAAAATCTGCTGTAATCCCTGAAAGCCACCTGACCTTCTGCTGGATTCACACCTGCAGACAGAACCAGGCCCAGGTTCGGGGTGTCGGTGCTAATGCAGCAGAACGCATGAAGCAGAACCACTTCCGGTTCAGGCTGGTCCAAACATCCGGCGGAACCAGAGGAGCGTCAACATGTTTTTACTCCTATAGGCTACATGTAAAACTGATCCGTTCGATAAATTACTGTATTTGGTAAAAACTTAATAGGCTTAAATGTTCAAAAATGAATTTAATATTTAAAAATTACATCATCAAACAGACCAAAATATAAAGTTATGTGGAAATTTGGATTTAAGGACAAAAATAAAAACTATCGATACTAATGGAAAACTAAGAAAATCAGACAAAAGAAAAAGTTTTATAAATCACTTTTTTTCTAAATAAAACTCATCAAACTGCAAGTGTCTTTGGTTAAAACAAGATGAAAATTCATTCAGTGAAGTTTTTTACTTTGGGTTTTCAGAAATGTAGTGATTAATCATAATATAATTATTACTTTATCATCAAATCATTATTAAAATTTGATTACTTCATAATAAAATTACTATTATGTAACTTTAGTACATAATAATAATAGTACATAAAGTACAGCCTAGTAAAATAAGTCCTAAAACTTTTTTTTATTCCAAAAAGTTACTCAAGTGTAAATGTAACTGAACTCTGACTGAGTTGAGTTGGATTATCATTAAATCATTGAACCACAGAGTCCAGGACAGCTGGGGGGATTTGGTCCAAACCAGGAAGTCCCAACTGGACCCAACTGGACCCAACTGAACCCAACTGGACCCGCTTGCCCTGCAGCCTCCCCTGCGCGCTACGCGCCGCACCTGGGCGCCGCGTGCGCCTGGCGGAAGTGACGTGGCTTACAGCCTGCTGTAGGACTAATCGCTGGGCGTCCCGCGGGGGGAGGGAGGGCGGCCGGGAGGGGCAGAGATCGGCCCAGGTGACATCCTGCGGGGATTTACGCAGGCCGACAGCTTGGAGAGGAGAAGCTATTTCTGGACAGGATTTAAGAGTTGAGACGCTGCATCAAATCCCAGGAGGGAGGAAGGAGAGTCCATCAATAACCTCCAGGCTCAGATTCCTGAAAATGCCCCGGAATTTTACCCTTCACCTCTACACTGTAAAAAATGGCCTCAGAGTTTACATTAAATGATGTAGAATCACAGCAGAAAACTATCAGAATGTGAACGTTTTGGGAGGAAAGAGGAAAAACTATGAATAAAATTACAAAATGTGTTCTTTAGTTATTATTCATTTTAGCATATATTTTTATTTTACATCTTTATTTCTCCCTTTTTTTCCCAATACACAAAACATCAGTGACCCTAGATTAATCAAATATTACAGATAAACAAAAACAACAGAAATGCAAAGTTGGTGCATAAATTTAAAATTTATAAAAGAAAATAAAAAATAAAACTCTTATTTTTTATTTTCTAAATAAACAAAAACAAATATTTTAACAAACTAAATGCTTATGCTGTTTTCACAATATGTGAATATAATCTAATTTATTGGTGGTAAAAAAAAAATAAAATAAAACAGAAAAATATTGCAATAGTCATAACAAAACAATTCTGTTAATGTTTCATTCAAATACCAGAAAAACGTTTTAAATACTAAACTTTGTGACTTTATGTTGTAGTTTTTACACAAAATTAAAACATATTTCTGTAGATTTAACAGACGTTTGATGGAATTCAGCTGTGATTTCAATGACTGAAACTTATTTTACATATTTTTTAGTGCCATTAATTACTTAACGTCTATCATTTTCACAGGAAGCAATATTTTTTACAGTGTTGATGTTTTTACAGAGAAGTCCCTTCAGCCTTTTATGACTCAGTGTCAGATTTCTGCTGCTGTTTAGTGATAATCTGTCATTAAATCTGCTAATCTGCAGCACAATCCCTGAAGTTTATGTATTAATCCAAACCCAAATGCTCTGAGTTTTAAATATAATTAATTTGTGTGATAAACCTGCAGACGGTGTTTAAGCAGCTGCTGCAGCATAAAGCAGCAGAAATTGATCCAAAAATCGATCTGAAGTTTCATCTTTCGCTGAAAGGACATTTCTGCCTGCGATGAAAACAGATTCTGTTCCTGGATCCCAGCAGGAGGCGGCGGATCATTTTACTCCAACATGCAGGTTGGAGCTTCAGTTTGGACCAGAAATGGACTAGAAAGTTCTGGAGTTGGAGCGTAAATGCAGATGTGTCAGTTAATCCAGGCCTGAGGACATGCTGATCTCCTCCGCTGCTCTTATGGGTCAGACGGGCCGGCCAGAGCCATAAGCACAGTTTGAGATTGAATTTGACCAAACGTGACAAAGCTAATAATAAAAAACTGAGGAGGGAAAATTATGAAACATTACACTGGAGAAAGAGAACAGTGCCCCAACTAAAAAAATAAATCATTTGTAACATGTCAAACTTCAATTAATAAATTTAAGATATTTAAGCTTAATTTGATTATTTGCAACAAATCAAGTTGGATCTCCTTCTTTCTTTTTATTTTAATGGTTATAAAACACTAAAATGCATCGAAAGTAGCTAAAATGTATCAATACCAGAACAAGAAAGGATCAATAAATCTCTGAATGAAATTTTTCAGAACAAATATGAAAATCAAATATAAAAAATATTTTAAAAATCAGTATAAAACAGAGAGTTAGTCACTCTGTCATACTTACACCATGAAATAAATGAATGTCGATTAATATTCATAGTTCCCTTTATGAAAATAATCACATGCTCTAAATTGCCTCTTTAGCTCATTTGTTTAACAGAAATATAAATCCTGGAGGGGAGAACTGGGCGCCCTCAGGCAGGACTCCACCCAGGGCCGCCGCCACATCGGACCGGCCCTGGGCGGATCGATATCTCCGGTTTTTCCTTTTCTGATCAGTTTTATGGTTTCAGAGGATCGACCTACCCGTAAATCTTCCCCAGAGTCTGCGCTGCCACAGCTTTGAACCTGTCGGGCCGGATCTCCATCCTCACGGTCCGGTCCGGTCCGGTTCGGAGCGCTCAGCCGAACCTTCTCCTCTGCTTTCTTAAAAAAATCCGCTGTTATTCACCTGATCATCAGATTCCTTCAGGTTCCCAAATCTGAGGCGGCTGCTCCGGGATTTCTAATAATCATAAATACATTTTAAAAATCATTTCCAGCCCAACTTTTGCCTCCGGATCCAAACGAACTTGTTTTAATGTGGTTCGGGTCCGCGCCGGTTCCCTTCCAGGGAACTTTGGTGAGGATTCATGGCCGCCTGTGTCCGCGGTGCTGAAGCAGATTACAGCCGCCTGCGCGTTAATCTCCAGCAGCAGCAGTGGAGCAGAGCATGTCACTTCCTCCCGAACCGAACCGGGCTATTCTGGGCGCGCAGCGGCCGTGAATGGAGGGAGTGGACCCGGACCGGGACGCGCAGGACTCACCGGGTCGGAACCGCGGGACGGTTTGGCTTAAAGCGTCCAAGAATCAACTTTAAACTGCGTTAAAACGCAAAGTGTTTATTACAACTTTATTATCTATATGAATGACAGTTTTGGGTTGTAATCATGGTTACTGGAACAACGTCTTGAAAAACATTATTTTTAGGAGTTGTAGTTTCACTTTTATGAGAATAATTTTATTCTGAAGTTTCTTTTCTCTTACTTAGTAAATCTGGATTTTTTTTAATCACAAAATGAAAATCAAAAATGTTTTAAGAAAACTCAGCAGATAAACTCACAGCTGAGTTTCTGTTAAAGTTTCATCAGGTTTTTATTGAAAACATTTGATTTTTTTTCTATTTATATAAACTATTCTAATTTTGGTCCTTAAAATAACAAAATTTCCACTTTATAAGTTTATATTTTGGTTCGTCTGATGATGTAATTTTCCTATATTAAATTATTGATCATTTGATCAGTGGACTTTTTACCAAAAGTATTTTTATTCTTGGACGGATACTTTTTACTTTCACTTAAGTAAAAAGATCTAATTGTTAGACTGTGTTACTATGACAACATACTGAAATTATTGTGTGTGTAAATAAAAAGGAGCAAATTTCCTGCAAAACTCTCAAACATTTTGGGAGAAAATGACCTTTAATGGCTGCAGAATGAAAACAGCATTAAACTTCAGGCACAGCTTATCCTGGGCTTTAATATTTCTGATTTATTCGTTTTATTTCCAGGTGATGAGAGTCTGAATTCCCAGACTGACGGAAAACAATGAAATCAAACCAACGAATCGTCTGAGGCTTTTATTTCCTCCTGAGCAGGAAGTTGGTGATTTTACATAAACTGACAAAACGTCTCTCACATTAGAGCTGGTGGTAAGGGGTCAGAGGTCACCAGGATCAAGGTTAATAGAGCTAGAGATAGACAGAGAATGAACTAGAGGGCATAGACGTATTGAGCTAAATCGGGGCTGTAAAGTTTGTTCAAAAGTAAAAAAAATTAAAACCAAAAAAACTTGAAACTAAAAAACTTGAGACACTGAAAAATAATTTAAGACGTGTTAAAATTTTAAAAGTGAAAAAAATTTAAGTTACAGAATAAAATTAAAATTGAAAAAGATTTGAAACTGAAAACAATTCAAAACTGAAATATGAAGTTCAAAACTACTTTTCAGATTCAGGTTTTTCAGTTTCAGATCTTTTTTTCAGTTTAATTTGTTTTTCTTTGAACAAACTTATGGCCCTATTGGAGCTCCGTACAGCGACCTGTGCAGCCGCTTCAGATGCAGCTCTTCTCCAGATCCTGAGCCGATATGGTTCTCAGGGAGCGCGAGGAGAGGAAGAGCGGCGGGAACGGCATGGCGGCCGCAGGCGGCGACAGGCTGGGCGCCACGGAGATGATGGACGGCGAGTCCGCCAGCGAGCCGTAGCCTGATTTCTGCAAACACATGGAGGACGAGTCGGCAGCAGGGCCGTAGAAAAACCCCGTAGGGTCCAGGGCGTCTGCGGTGCCCACTGGAGGCGGGAGGACAGAAAATGCAACAAAACCTTTAAAATGATGAAAAATACTTAAAAGACTGCTAAAAGTCTATGATAATAGACTAACTTTGCAATATTACGACAAAAAATAATAATAATACCACAAGAAAATCTGAAATAATGAGCGAATAAAGTTGGATGATATTAGAATGAAGATGTAATACAAGAATAAATTCCTGATCCTCCCAGAACCGACCCTGGACAGGATGACTCGGTTCTGACCGGAGGAACTTTCAGTGTTTCTGCTGAAGAATGAAATGGTTTTGATGATGCGTGTGAGGGGCAGACCTGGGTCGTCGTGCAGCTGCGTGTGCAGGTATTGCTGTTTGGTGTAGAAGTTGTTGTAGATGCAGTAAACTGCTGCCATCAGAGCAACAGTCCCGACAGACGCGGCGATGAAAAGGAAAATTTTGGCGTTGTCTTTGTCTACATGAGCATCTGGATCAGAACCAGCAGAAAAACGTTACAGCTGCAGAACAGAACTTTTATTAAAACCTTTTCATTATGATGCCACAACGGTTTGGTATGAGACAGAAAAAATTTATATCAAGCTCCTTTTCTTTTTCAATTGCTAGCTAGAAACAACCAATCAGAGCTAGGAGGCGGGACTTAGTGCAGTCAATCACCCTCCAGCTCTCTGCTATGCTACAGCCTGTGGTAAATGCTAAAGCTAGTTAGCATAGCCATCAATGATGATGAATAAACAATTTTCCTTTAAGTTGCTTCTCTGCCATTAGCGCTTTCAGCAGCGAGTGCATGAGGTGATTGGCAGCGTTTAGCTCCTCCTCCTGGCTCTGATTGGTTGTTTTTGGTGAATTTCTGCCAACATGGAAACATTTGATTTATAAGAGTTACTGCAGCTTTAAATCCAGAGTCTCAAGCCTAACCCGGGAACTTACACGTCCTCTTGGCGCTGAGACGAGCCGCGTCGTCCTGAACGAGGAGGTCCCGGATGTGAGGAAGAGGAGGAGGAGGAAGAGCCGGGCTCATCTTCCTCTCAGACTGCAGGGTGACCTGAGAGCTGCTGGGCGGAAACATCAGCAGCAGGCACAGAGCGGCAAGGCCTCCCATGGCGACCAGCTGCTGAAACACATAAACAAAGTCCTCCATCTTCCTCAGCCTTAAAGGGCCGGTACCGTGTGTTTCCAGCCACAAAGGGCCACTTTACTGCAGAACTAAGCTATTATGTTACTTTCAGTTGTTATAAAAATACTATATATATCAAATATGACTTAGAAAAGGTGAGACATTTTGTTTACTCTTTAAGTAATAATGCAGTAAACTGCTGGATTTCACACCTTCGGACTCAGTGAGCGTGAAATAAAACTAAAATAACATTTGACTTTGTAATTTATCGTCTTGAAATTGGGCCTCTGTCTCTTTAAGAACTCCTGCTGCTTCTGAAGCTCCGCCTCCAGGAAGTCATTCCAACATGGCTCCTCTAGTCACCCTTTAACGTTTTTACCAGCGTTGCAGCTCCACCAACTGTTTGCTCATTGCTGCTGACTAGTCTGAAGGAGCTGGGTCGGGGAGGAGCTGCGCCTCCGGGGCTGAATGGTTGCCATGGAGACGAAAGGATTTCTCAAACATTAAAGCAACTGCAGGTTTGCTTTGATGAGGGAAAAACATTAAAAGGTGACGGAAAGATTGAAATAAAGTCATGTTATGTTACACGGCCCCTTTAATGTTTTTATGAACTCTTAATAAAAATGTTACAACTGCTTCTCATCTTTATTTAACACTAAGACTAAAACTGAACCCTGTATTTCATCCAGCAGGACTTTCTTCCACTTACAAACATCCAGATCTCTAAAGAGAAGTTATTAAAAATGAGTTTTTACCTGAGTTTTAGGAACAGAGACGCTGCTTTCCTCTCGCTGGCTGTGGTTCTTTCTGCCTTTCTGGCTGCCTGAAGTGAGACTGGATCCAAGACGACCGAAACCCCCAAAGACGTCGTTATTTCTTCAGGGAATCCTACAGAACAGCAGCATCATGTCATGGAGACGCTGATCTGCAGCACTTTGAACCACAGACAGAAAATAAAGAGGAAATGTCTGAGGATGCTGCATTTTCTAATTAAAGTAAATGATTTTTATTTTAACTAGTTTATTCTCTTTAAGGAGGTGATATAAATAGTGGCATAATTTAATTTGAACAAAGACGATGTTTGTTTTACTTCTTCTGGTTTAAAACGAGTTTAAACTTGAAACTGAAGTAACTAACATAGATATCAATTTAATGGAAAAACAAAACAGTAAATTCAGCTTTTAGTTTGTAGAAATAAAAACTAAAATCAGAACAGGTGGTTTTTGAAGCATGCAGCTCCCCCTGGTGGTGAGGGATGAGTACAGCAAGTCAACACGGCGTTATTTTCTTTGCTTTATTTTTCAAGTAAAAAAATATTTCATAATTAAATATTAAAATGATTTTTTAAAATCAATAATCCTACATATGTATGCAATATTCAAATGTTTGACCTTTTCGGTGTTTTTGTGGTTTTTCTTGAAATCTCAGACAGAATATTGAAACGTTTACGAGATGTAAACATTTGGATATTAACCGACAACTAAATGAGTCATAATGTATATTTGTGGTTTCTTGTTCTCCATGTGTTGAATGAAAGACGTTAAACTGTTTAAAAACTGTAGAAGATAAATATTCAAATAAAACTGAAGCTCTAAATGAATCTATTGTTTCACCTTTGAACTGAAACTCTGGAACAAACTTTTTCTCTTTCCTGACGTCGGCAGCGCCAAGCATTTCAACATTTTCATCAAGCAACGTTCAGTCGGCTTCACGTTTCACCCCAAACGTCCGGCGCCGCACTGAAAAACACTAAACTCTCCATCAGGGTTTCATTTCCTGACCTTTGACCTCAGAGTTCATCTTTCCCAGGCAGATAGAGGAGCAGATTTCACACAGCAGGGAGCAGAAATGTTTTATCAACCCCTCGTTCCTGCAGAAAACCCAAACAGACAGGAAAACAGAACCGAAAATCTACAGTGGAGTTTAAGGTTAAAGACAGAAAAGGACTAAATACCAGACAAAAAAACCCAAACAGAACTTTGTGGAATGAGCTCAGAAACATCTGAACTCCAAAAGAAAAAGATTGCAAGAAGAAAAAAAACTGAGATCAATCTCAGATTTTACTTTTGATCTTTGGATCTAAAAGTTGGAAATTTACTAAAAAAAAAATAACATTTTGAAATTAATTTAAACTTTTCTAGTAAAAAAAAAAAAAAAAAGACTTTTGAGCAACAAAACTAAAAAACTTGAGAAAAAAATTCTAATTGTTGGACGAGTCTCAGAAATGTTCTAGAAAAAAGAGGCAATTTCTGAGCAACAAGTCAAACATTTGCAAGAAAAACTAAATTTTCAGATTAACCTCAGAAGAACCAGAAGACCTTTGAGCTTGAAATACGTAAAAAATAAAAATGACTGATATTTTAAAACTTTTTTTAAACTTATGGAAATTTGAGTTTTGAAAGTCCAGAAGAGAAATTTCAGAGATGAATCTAAAAACTTTGTGATTTCTTTGGCAGAAATGTAGTTTTTTTTTTTCATCCACTTTGTCCAAATACGGCGTCATAAAATAATCTGAATAACTGAAACCAAAGAAATGCAAAATGTTTTCCTAAATAAATTCATCACTTCCAGCTGCAGGACAGTTCTCTTACTTCCTTACAGATCATTGATTTATTCTGGAGCTTTAAATCAGTAAAAAAGAATAAATAAATAATCAGCTTGAAAACTGAAACCAGGCAGAAAATAGAATCTGACAGGAACAAAACGATATTGCTGCAAAAGTTTTATTATGACAAATACAGAGAAAATTCACTTTTACCAGCCAAAGTTTTAAAACATTAAAAACACGAAAAGATTTCAACATTTTGTTCTGCCTTATTTATACTGAAGGCACTTAAAATGCAGCTTTTTAATTCATGTGACTCCAGTTGAAGTCAAAATCAAAACATTAAGCGACAAATAAAAACAAAAAATTACAAAAAGCTGAAGACATAAAACCAGAAACTAAAATATCTACAAGCTCATTTAATTTAGCTTCAGTTTTTACATATTTACATTGCAGACGTGGCTCACATGACTGATTCAGTCAGCAGAACGACTTCACCTTTAAATCCCACCCAGTCATCAGGATGAAACCCAAATCCAGACCCGACTCTTTGTTCACATTATGGCCGCCGGTCTGGACCCGGACAGAACAGAGTCAAGCAGAATAGATCCGTTTTGTAGCTCTCAGAAGAAATCACAGCAGGAAAGCACCAATTTACTAATTTGAGCCAATACCAAAAACCGATATTTATCTGGCTGCTTAGGAGATTTATAATTATTAGGGTTGAACCGATTGCAGGTTTCTGGCCAATAAATGTTTAAAAGTCTCATCTGAACATTCAGATTTTCTTTTGTTCTGAAAAGTGAAAGATTTTATGAATGAAATAGTGAAATTGGGCTGAACCTGTGCTCCGCGGTGCAGGGTTGTCAGTTGTTCGGTTATGGAAGAATAAAGAAGCAGAGCGTCTGATTCTCAGACTAGTGGAGGTAGATGAGATCAGAGGACAAGATCAGCTTCATGTAGGTTTCACCCAAACGCAGAATGTTTGGGACTGGAGGCTCATAAAGCAGTAGGATATGTAAATACTTTTATGTACTGGCTTCAATGAGTACATTTTGTTTAACTGCATAGATTTTAACACGTTAAAATTTGAACAAAATTAATTGCATTTTTCTTTAAGAACCTTCGTATTCACGCGTAACGCCACTGTCTTACAGTGTCAAACGTACCGATATAAATGGTATCGGTTATAAGAGCAGGATCAATATCAATATCAGCCTATAGTTTCATATCGATGCATCCTTGAATATTTCAATATCTTTTCTTTGCAGCAGAACCGCCGACACCATTTCAGTTTTAACGTTCTGGGCCGCATTTCTCAAGAACAGGACAGAAATAACCATCGGAAGTTTTACTTATCGGCTCATTACGATAATAATACCGATGTTCACGCCGATATATCGTGAAAATAATAAACATTTCTCGTTTTCTCTGGGGAACTCGAAGCTTAGCGGAAACTGTTCTGGAGTAACAGTCATTGTAAACATTTACGGCGCCGTAAACATCCAGGTCTGAAAACTACAAACTGAAAATTCTGATAAAATGTTTTGGCAGTGATGAGCTACGGAAACCGAAACACAGACAGCAGGTTGAGAGCCTGCCGTCAAACAGCAGCCTGAGTTCATAAGGTCAACAGGTCGTAGATATGCAGCCGTCCACCACCGCGTCGCTTCACTTCTGAACGTCAGCGCGACCGTCAGAGTTCGTAAAAACACAAAGTCGTGAAACAAGGATGTGCAGGAATGGTTTGGCAGCGTTTCAGTTCTTTAAATATCAACTTTTTAAAAAACATTCCTGTTGCAAAAATAATTTAATAAATTCATAAACTTATGGATTTAATTCAACTTTGTGAAAATAAATAGGGGGAAAGGTTTTAAATATTTAAAAATTGAAGCTTTTGCTCTGAAAATGGTGAATTAAATTTGTTGGGTCAGAATTTTGGTCATTTCTGAGACAGAGCATTAAGGCCGGGATAAGAAAAAACAATTATGAGAATAAAGTCACAATATTAGCTAAAGAAAGTCGTAATATTAGGAGAATAAACTTGTATGAAAATAAAGTCGTAACAGAAAAACTTCAGTGACAAGAAAAGTCATTACCAGAATAACTGGTTTTAATAATAAAAAAGAAAACGAGAATAAAGTTGTAACATCAAAAGTTGTAATATTGCGTGAAAAATGTAATGATCGGAAAAAACGTTGGAATGACGCGATAATAACGGCAGGAAGCTGCAACAGTACGAGAATAAAGTTACGATAAAGTTAAAACGAGGAATGTTGAGCATCATCAGCCATCAGCTGGAAACGAATCGCAAAATAATCGTTTCATAAAAGTTTAACTGCTACTCGGTTACCAGCAGGTCGTTGCTAGGCAACCGAATATTCAATCAGATGTGTTTCTCTAATGAAACTGATCATGTTTATCACTACTTATGGTATTGATTTATTGTCCAGCCTCAATCAAACTGATGTAGAACAAAAAAAAGGTAAAAAAATATTTTGTGTCACAATCTTCCAGAAATCTGAACTGCAGCAAAACTTTTCTGTCAGAACGAATTTCCTCGTAATTTTACGACTTTTCTTCTGGTAACAATATTATTTTACCGTAATTTAAAATAACCTCTTAGTCCGGCCCTAATCCTGCGTCGTGTATTTCTCTAATACTCAGTTGGTACGAAGCCGTTCCGGTGGTCCGGGTCGGTCCGGTCCGGGTCGGTCAGGTCCGTCATGGGCGTTTCGTCAGAGTTAACGATGCGGTAGAGGCCCGTCTCCGTGTTCCTGCTGCTCGGCCGCCTGCGGTCCTGCAGAACCGAGTAGATGAACCCGACCGGGACGGGCAGCATGGCGAAGACGATGAGCAGAGCCAGAACCGCCAGAGCCCAGCCGGGATACGGCAGCCGGACCTCCGATGCCTGGAAACGGAACATCCATCACCAGGAGACAAAAGTTTAATTAAATCATAAAACTTTAAAACTTTCCTCCTTTGCAACAACAAACTTCAACATTTCAGCCCCAGAGCTTCAATAAACGTCGTTTACTATAAAATCTGAAATGTGCGTTGTGCCCCTCAGATTACAACTTACAGAAACAACTTTGACTTTGTTGTTTCACAAATGGAAAGAAACAAAGAAAGCAGGAATAAACTGCAGCTAAAGGAAGAATTTAAACCGTTGGGAAGGAAAAGAAGCCAGTAACTATCAGGTTGTTCTGGTTTCTGATTATTGGTTGTTGTTAATGGACCACTCTGAGGGCAGTTCTGACCCGCTGCGTACCGTCTCCTGGTTCCAGCTCATGTACGTCGGCGTCTCCATGAACATGCGGACGGTGGTGGCGCCCAGCAGCCCCAACATGGCCAGCAGACACACGTACTTCCACAGGTACTTGTACGCCGCCGACGGCCTCCAGCCCAACATGGCTTCCATGTCGTCCAGGAACCTGGAGGGAGACCAGGGTCAGCGCCGCGCCACCTGGGGCGGCACCGCATGGGGCGGCGATGCGGCCTCACCTGTCGGCGCCGTAGAGCCACGACACGCTGAAGGTCTCGAACACGACGACGATGATGAGCGGCAGCGTGGCGGAGTAATCGTCAAACATCGTCACAAAGTAGTTCCCGCAGCGCTGCGTGAAGAGCAGGCCAATCAGGAAGCCCGCCACGCAGCTGGCCACTGGAACAAGATGGCCGACAGTCAGGGGACAGAGGTCAAAAGGTCAACTAGTCAGGATGACCCTGAACTCAGAGCTACAGAAACACCAAACATTAAAACACTGGAGAGGAACTGGAGAATCACCAGTAAGGATGGAGCTGTACTGGTTTCTCCCCAGTCTGTACTGGTCTTCCCCCAGTCTGAACTGGTTTTCCCCCAGTCTGAACTGGTTTCTCCCCAGTCTGTACTGGTTTTCCTCCAGTCTGTACTGGTTTTCCTCCAGTCTGTACTGGTTTTCCTCCAGTCTGAACTGGTTTCTCCCCAGTCTGTACTGGTTTTCCTCCAGTCTGAACTGGTTTCTCCCCAGTCTGAACTGGTTTCTCCCCAGTCTGAACTGGTTTCCCCCCAGTCTGTACTGGTTTTCCTCCAGTGTGAACTGGTTTTCCTCCAGTCTGAACTGGTTTCCCCCCAGTCTGAACTGCTTTTCCTCCAGTCTGAACTGATTTCCCCCCAGTCTGTACTGGTTTTCCTCCAGTGTGAACTGGTTTTCCTCCAGTCTGTACTGGTTTTCCTCCAGTGTGAACTGGTTTTCCTCCAGTGTGAACTGGTTTTCCTCCAGTCTGAACTGGTTTCCCCCCAATCTGAACTGGTTTTCCTCCAGTCTGAACTGGTTTCCCCCAGTCTGAACTGGTTTCCCCCCAGTCTGAACTGGTTTTCCTCCAGTCTGAACTGGTTTCCCCCCAGTCTGAACTGGTTTCCCCCCAGTCTGAACTGGTTTTTCTCCAGTCTGAACTGGTTTTTCTCCAGTCTGAACTGGTTTTCCTCCAGTCTGAACTGGTTTCCCCCCAGTCTGAACTGGTTTCCCCCCAGTCTGAACTGGTTTTTCTCCAGTCTGAACTGGTTTTTCTCCAGTCTGAACTGGTTTTCCTCCAGTCTGAACTGGTTTCCCCCCAGTCTGAACTGGTTTCCCCCCAGTCTGAACTGGTTTTTCTCCAGTCTGTACTGGTTTCCCCCCAGTGTGAACTGGTGTCTTACCAGTGAGCTTGGTCTTGTTCCGGGCCAACGAGGCGAAGCGGTCCCGGAGTGGCGCCAGGATTCCCTCCATGGTTCCGAACATGGTGCTCAGTCCGAGGTTGAGCAGCATGAGGAAGAAGAGCGCCGACCAGAAGGGGCTGCCAGGCAGCAGAGTCATGGCCTCCGTGAAGGCGATGAAGGCCAGACCCGTCCCCTCCACGCCCTGCAACCAAACGCAGCCGGCGTCAGCGCTGTCTAGAGGTCAAAGGTCAGCCTAAAAACACGCCTCACCGTCTGCATCTCCTTCTCCAGGTCGCAGTCGGTTAAATTAGCCAGAGTGTCTCTGTGTTGGTTGAACCAGGAGCTGTAGGCCCGCCAGCCCACAGAGTCCGGGTCGGAAAGGTTAAAGGTCAGCGGAGGCAGCAGGCCGGCATGATGCTGCCACTGCAGCTGCTTCAGGTTCCTGCAGGAGAAAAACTTCACGACTTCACCAGAAAATATGAAACTGACTAAATAAAGAATCCAAGCAGGATATTTCTACAGGCGAAAAGAAAAGTTACAAAGAAGAAAAAATAAATACAAACATGAAAATAAAAAACAAAGAACAGAAATAATCAAATGGAGAGAGAATGGAGGAGGAGAGAAATAAAAAGGAGGAAGTGATTACAAAGAAAAATACATAAAATGGAAACAAAAGGAAGTAAAAATTAAAAACACAAAAATATCAACAGAAAAAAAAAGTTTAGAAAGAAGAAAAACGACAGAAAAAACAAAAAGAGAGGAAAGGAAACCAATATGAACGACCTGCCCTCTGACCCCACCTGGCCACGCAGGTCACGACCCTTTTCTTGGCGCGGAAGCCGAGCACGGCGAACACCACCAGCGTGGCGAGCAGCGAGGTCAGGAAGTTGATGGAGGAGACGGTGAAGGCGTCGCGGTGGCAGTTGTTGTTCTTGGGGTTGTAGGAGGAGTAGGCAATGATGGAGCCGAAGCCCAGGCCCAGAGCGAAGAACACCTGCGTGGCCGCCTGGCGCCACACCTGGATGTCCGCCCAGATCGACAGCTGCAAGCACACTGCCACAGGTCAAAGGTCGGCCCGGGGGACCGCCGGTTCGGTTCGGGCCGGGCGTTACCTTGGGGTAGAACATGTGGGTGATTCCCTCTGCGGCGCCGTCCAACATGAGGCCGCGGATCAGGAAGCAGATCAGAACCACGTAGGGGAAGATGGAGGAGAAATACATGACCTGGAACCGAACAGACGATCAATCTGATCGATTATTGGAAAACCTTCGATTCGAGCAGCTGAACGGTTTGAGACGAGGCAGACGGCTGTTAGCATTAGCTCCTGCTAACTGGGTTTAGCATTTTACCATTTCAATCCTTTATCCATATTTAGTTAAACTGAAGCCTAAAAAAGTGTCATGACTTAAGCATTTCATATCAGTCGACAACAATAATTATTGATCAGGTTTTTGTTTTAATTATCTGAAATATGAAGGCAGTTTGAGTTCACTATTTTATGATTTACTGCTGTTAATAACAGAACTCTGGGAAAAGGGTTGACTAAAATACGACTAAATGTTTTAAAATGTCTTCGCCTCACTGGGCTGAGATCCTTACAGAAACATCTTTAGATAAATGTTTTCACTGAGTTAGAAAACAGAAATTATTTTGGTGATTCTGAGTTAAAACAAGAAAAGTTTAATCTGATTTAACTTCCAACAATGAGAAAAAAATAAAGTGTTTTTAAACATCTAGTTTGAGCTCAATGCAGGCTTTTCCAAGTTTAAGTTTTTAACCAAACGTCAGATTCTCCTTAATGGAGTTTGAATATTAACAACTTTCAAGGACTTGATGAAAAAATCAAGCACTTTCCAAACCTTGAAAAGACCAAACTGAAAAGTGAGAAATCTCCAAACACAGAATGAAACTGAAATGTTTTCAGTAACTGAAGCAGAATCATGTCAGTGAGATAAAAGCTGATGAATGACCTTGACGGAGGACTTGATGCCCTTGAACATCCCCAGGCAGACGATGGTCCAGGCGGCCAGCAGGCAGCCCACGATGTACAGGTTGAAGGAGCCGACCTGGTCGATGGAGTCGGTGATGTTCAGCGCTCTGCGGTACCAGAAGAACGACGTCGGGGAACTCGCCTCGCATTCCATCTCTGGAACCAAGACAAACGTCTCACTGAAACAGTCGGCTCCACGTGACCTCAGGGCCGTGAGCTTCCATGCTGGGTGTTTTTACCCGTCACGTTTCCGTGCTCGGGGCACTGTTGCCAAGGCAACGGGTACTGGAAGGAGTTCCCGAGGTAGAAAAGGCTCCAGGCGAGGATGACGTTGTAGTAGAGCGCCACGAAGAAACAGACCTGCAGAAAAAACAAGAACCTGTAGAGAATCCAATTCCTCGTCCCAACAATAATCCACTCAAAACGCTGAGAAATCAGCTTCAGTTTGCAACATTTTATCTGGGATGATTTTTGAATTGTTATTTTTTAAGCGAAAGCAGCTCTGCTAACATGATTCTGGTTCCTTAAGCTCCTGAACTTTAGCACAAACTTTTTTTTGTTAAACTGTAAACTCATGGATTTTGGTTTATTAATGATCCTTAAAATAGTTTAAATAAATGTTTTTTTTGTTCATCTGGACAGATTGAACAAAAAAACTGTTTCCTGAATTAAAAATGTGAATCAAATCTCTAGAAAATCAAAGATTCACATCTCTAACATTTATTTAGTTAATTGGATAAAAACAATTAAAATATTTTGCGTTTAACCACATAAGCTCATGTGATACAATATTTCAAGTTTTAAGGGAAAAGCTGATGAATGACGTTTATTATGTGCAAAATAATTAATTATATTTCTCCAATTAAATTCTTCTTTTTCTTGGCTAAAAGTCAACAGCAGAATCTTTTAGTGGATTATTGATCATGAGATAAAAATCCTTCTAGCGTCAACGTTTGAAAACCACAGCAGAACAATTAAACTGAACTCCGGATTAGTTTCTTGATGCTTATTGTATTTTTTTTAGGGAATAAGTAAAAAAATAAATAAATTTACATATTTTTGTACAGTTTTGGCTCCATTACTGATTTGAGAATTTTGTTCTTTAAGCAAATTGTGGGTTTTTTTGAGTCTACATACTCCAGTTAACGATTAATTACTAAATTAGTTGACTATTATTAGACTATTATTTCAATGATCGATGAATTGCAATTAATCGTTTTGGTTTTGTTCTGAGATCTGAACGCTGGTAGAGAATTAAGTATCTGGATGGGTTTCCAGATATTAGAGATGTTCTCTTGGTGTTTTTCTGCTTGTATTTCATCAGAATAATAAACTTTTCATCCACAGATGTTTCTCGCTGCGTTACAGTCGTCTGGTTTTCCTACCACACAGCTGGAGTAACCGATTCCCGCCAGCCTGGGAGAGATGTACTTCCAGACTCCGATGCTTCCCTGCCGGATGTCCTGGCCGGCCGCCAGCTCCAGGAAGAACAGCGGGATTCCCACAACCAGCATCAGCAACACGTAGAGCAGCAGGAAGGCTCCTGCAGAGGCAGCCGAAAGCAGAGGCTTCAGACAAAGAGAGGGAACAAGTTCCCTCTACAGATGGGTCCAAAATATTAAAATCTGGTCACATTCAGAGAAACTCCATTTCAAGGTTTGGAAATGTTGGCATTTTTACGGAAACATCAATGTTAAGAGAATGGGGAAGGCTGTTAGAAATGCTAGCTGTGCTAACCGCTAACATAAAAAACTAAAGTCATATTATAGTCTTGACTCCATAATATGTTTGTTTTGCATTTATAAAAGTCTTAATTAGAGGAGAAGTTGCAAATGCTAAAGTTCACAGCAGGAGAATAATGTTTCTGTAAAATGGGTGTTCCACAAAGACCCATCCTGGGACTGCTGCAGTTTGGTTCAAATATTAATGAATTACCCAGAAGGAGCGAAGACACTCAGTATCAAATATGTGCAGACGATGCTGTCATGAATACATGGATCTGTAAAGACTGCAGAGGTGATGAACAGGAATCTGACTGGAGTTTAACAGAAAAGTTACCAATGTTTTCTGTCCTGGAATTGGACCAAAACCGTCTTCAAGCGTTTCAAATTGATAACAAAATACATTTCTTATGATATCTGGGATTTGTTCTGGATTCCCAATTTAAATTTGAAGCTCAGGAAAATTTGTAGGTCTGAGAAAATGAATGTAAACGACTTTCCTCTGATCAAATCCTGTTTGTCTGAACATGCTGCTGAACATGCTGCTGAATTATGAACACACGCTTTAATTGTCACACCTGCCTTATTGTGTAACTGCCTGAGGACAAACTAACCAATCTGCTTTAAAACCCGCAATGACTTTGTACAAACAAGTGTTTTATTTGTTATGTGAATCATGTCTTATTTCTATTTAGACAAAATTAATTTAGGATACTTTTTAGCGTGCTGTGTTTTGGCTAGATGATTATTTGTGTTGCGCGACGCTCTCACTTCTACCACGTAACTGTTGACGAATGCTAACGGCGGTTAACACAGAAACAGAAAGAAGGAAAAAGACAAAAACTTTCAAAAGTGTGGAATTGACTTAAGTTAAATTGAAAAGATAAAGTCTGAGAGCTTTAGAGCAAAAGGGAGTTCTGTTTCACAATAAAACGCCTCAGCAGGAAACATCCACGATTAATGGATTATCTCAGTAACAAGGCATTTTTCATGGCATCAGTGAAATAATCTGCCAGTGGAAATAGTACATTTTAAAATCAATATTAAAGAATTATCACCTAAAACAAGCCCCTAGATTTGATGAAAAGTTACTTGCAGGTTTAGTTTTATTTTATTCCACGTAGACTAATATATTTGTAGAAGAAACTAAACCAAAAGTACTTGGTAAGATTTTGAGTTTTGCAGTGCAGCACCTTTTTTGTTCTAAAGTTTCTTTGTAATAGCAGTTTTACAGATGAACTCTGTTGAAATCTTGCTGTAAAGTTAGTTTTAACGTTTCTTTGTATTATTGGTTGTAAATGTTAAACTGGAGGACACCAGTTTATTTCAGATGCGACATCATTTCATGATTTGTTTCAGCTCCAATGCATCAGAAATGAAACAAACATTCAGTCTGACCCAGATTAGAGTCATATCTGCTCACCTCCTCCGTTCTGGTGGCACAGATACGGAAACCTCCAGACGTTTCCCAGCCCGACGCTGAATCCCACCTGTGCTAAAAAATATTCCAGCTTGCTGTTCCATCCGGCCCGGGACGGAGGCTCGGAGGCGGCCGGCTGCCCGGCGTCGTGCAGGACCGGCGCCTGCGCCTCCGTCTTATCGTCGTCATCTGGCAGAGGCTGCTTCTCCATCTGGGGACAGAGCGGATGATAAAACCACCGAACGTCAGCAGATGTTAGCAAACATCCGGCCTTCATACACGAGTCTTATGAATGGTTTCAGAAGATTCAACCTGCACTGGGTGTGAAGAACTGACCAGAGCTCTACTACCCAATGGATCTGAAACTGTTAGCCACTGGGTGGAGGAGTTATGCTAAAGCAGTGCTTCTCAGTTATTTTCTGTCATGCCCCTCTAGGAAGAAGAAAACATCTCGCGCGACTATAAATAGTATAGTTTGTCTATAAAATTGTTTTAAGTACTCCTCTGCATAACACTGTATCCTTATTAACGTATAAGAGAATAAAAAAAGA
>CAEGAD010084196.1:0-76988 GCA_903067055.1 Poeciliopsis paucimaculata | reverse complement strand
TTCACAAATTACAAAAAATTACACTCATTTTTTGATAAACTGTTTATTTCAAAAAAACAACCTCTTTTTTTTTTTTTTTTTTTTTTTTTTTTAGATGAACCTTTTTAGTGTTCAATTATTATTCTTTCCGGATTTGTTCAAAATCTCCAGTCATACGCAAAATTCTACTGATTTAATGCTATAAAACAGGCATATGTTGCTTTTTGTTATTTAAAAACGTCTCAAAAAAAGACCTACAGTATAATACTGTAGTTTATTTTCCGCATTCAAATCCTCACCACACCCCTAAATACATTAGATGAAGTGAAATGCCTTTACATAATTACATACGTGTGCACTCTGGTGCAGGGGAACTCCATGTCCCACTGGATTGGCACACTGCTGAACTCTCTCCAGTCATCATATACCTGTTCAACATGATATTTAATCAACAGGGTAAAAGTATATATATATTTTTTTAAAAACAAAGCTTTTTTATGTACAGTTTATGATATACAATGTCAATCATGTGCACACACACAACATAAAACATATTTTCTTTTTGTTCACCCTTCATGGCAGGTGTAGTTGATTGTACTCTGGTACACTGTGTCCTCGTAAAACAGTTCACCATTAGTGATTAGTTCAGGATGTGGACATTGTTTTGCTGCAGGAGAAAAGATGAAAGGAGGTTATGTTCTACTTAGCGGTCAGTTATTATTGATGCAAACAGCTGAATGTAAGTTTACTCGTGTAAGGCATGAAATTATGCAATTCACGATAAAGTTACAAGTAGTGACTTACAATCCTGTTTGTGTAATGAACCCATTCTAATATTTAAACCTTCCCACTTTTTGTCACATTACAAGCACAGACTGCTGGGATTTTATTGGGATTTTATGTGAACTAAAATAACACAAATATTTAAGTGGCTCAGATCAAAGCATGCTGATTTTTTAGAGTGGTCTAGTCAAAGTCCAGACCTAAATCTTATTGATAATCTGTGGAAATACTTGATGAAATGATGACCACATAGATTAATCATTGAATCTGTCTTAAATTGAGTTATTCTTGTATATAAAAAAAAAGAAATTGTAAAATTGTTACATAAACTTCTGGGTTTTAATACAACAAAATGAGAAAAAGTAGTTTTTAAATGTTTCTTCATAGTACTATAAGTAAATATGTAATATTTTCATCCACATTTTCAAACTTGCAGTTCTTAATTTGCATATGTCCAAGTGAAAACTAAATCTATGGAATATTTCATCTGTTTACTTCAAAATCTCTGTGAATTATATTTCACTGGTACTTACAAGAATCATTTCTAGACATTTCTGCCATAACTAACAGAAAGAAAATAAGACACACACGTATGCACTTGAGCTTGGTGCTTGTCCACGCGCCGCTGATGGTGCAAACAATCTTGCGTGGGCCCGACACAGGAGTATATCCCTCTTTACAGGACAGGGCTAACTCCTCACCGGGACTGGAGAACCTCTGGATCCCAGACATCGCAATGTTCCCACTCAGTTCAGGTCGGGAACAAACTGGAATTAGTCAATTATTTCAATGAAAGTTGTGTATCGGCCTAAATAAGTAAAAAAAAAAAGCCTGATATATTTACATTTTCCAACTATATAAGTAGAGCTTAACAGATGTCCAAAACTCTTTATATACGAAGCAATATTAAATGTTATTATGTCACACTCCCCCACCCCTCAAATTACTATTGACAGGACAAAACAACTGTTTGACTATGTAATGTTTTCACTGACTTTAACTCAGAGCAGTGTTGAGGAAAATAGTCATCGATCAACACAAGCGATGAAATGTTTCTCCAAAGGTCCATAACAAAAGTTGAAATCCTGAAAAGTTACAAATTCGGGTAACTTTTCATTCTAGGATGAGTGAAATGAAAAGAAGTCATACCATTCTGGGATGTCACTGTCGTCACAAGCAGACCAGAGCACAGCAGAAACAAGCGCTCCATCTTCTGAAGAGGCGGACAGACAATCTCCTTCTCCCCTGCAGCCTTGGGCTTCGGACTCTGTGCCCCACTTTCAGCTGTTTGTGTTTCTCTCAGGGTAAACAGACAAGAGCAGCGTGAAGCAACTCCTTCAATAAGAGTTTGGAATCCTTTCAAATGTTTCCAGGAAGTCACAAAAAAACAACAACAAAAAAAACAAAAAAAACCCCAGATGTTGAAATTCCAACACAAAAACTCAAGTTCCCTCCCAGATCCCCTGTCTTTCTGGTCTTCCCCCCGCCCCCTCCTTTTAACTTTTTCATGTCAAACTGATGTAAAATTTTTAATTGAATTTAAAGTCTAAAGCTCTTATAATATGACATAATTCAATTCCAGTCAAACGCTTTTGCTGTCATGCAACACAGACTATCCTGCTGTTTCCAAGAGTTTACCCCCAGTAGACTCGCTCGGCGCCATCTTTAAAGGCCACAGCAAAAACATGAATACGTAGATGAATATGGCAGGCAGTTTTACCTTAAATCTGATTTTGTCTGACTATCAGTAGTAACATTCTAGGCATCTAAAATTGCATTTACACTTGACAAAACTACATATTGACTGTCTGGAATGGTAATTTAAGATATCTGCATTAACATTTTGACTTGTAAGAATAACAATTCAAGATATCTTCAATTGCATGTAAACACCTTTGTACTGCCATTAAGCTGTCCAAAGAGTTGCCTGCAGAAAGAGCTTGGCAATGTGTGATATATAGTGAACGCAACACTTCATGCTCTGGAAAGCTGCTTCAGAAATCTGCAAATAATTTTCTGTTTATTCACTTCTGAAAAACACAAGCAACCTATAAAAAGTTTTTAAAAACTATTTATATGATTAGTATAATAATTGCATTTGCTCTTCCTCATTATTTATGTCAATTTGTTTTTATACAAGTGATACTATTATTAAAATCACTTTTATTAAAATCTTAGTTACAGTTTGTTTTTATGTTTAATAGAATTCACTATTGGGTAAGCCAGGGGATTTGTTCATTTTTTCTGTTAATGACAGTCCTGTCTGGAATAGTTATAGGAATTAGTCCCTGGGCCACACCATTTATTTTGTTCATTTCAGGTTGGAAAAGTCTATCAATATTTTTTGAAAATTGCAATGGCTGCCGTCACCAGAGCTCCTGCGGTCGCCAGGAGGCCGGAGCGTCACTGAGCTTTGAGGGCCGTTCGAGGATGCTTGCAGCTTTAATTTTGGTATGACTTTATCTTGTTGCATGCTAATGAAAAATATAAATGAACTAGATTATTTGGAAACAAGCCTGTATGTGTGCATTGAACTGAAATGTGCTTTACAACGACTTCGTATTAGATGTTCACAGCTACCACTTCTTTCAACAGTTGATTAGCACACATTTTCTTGGTTTATTTTAATCATCTTGCATTTATTTATTCATTGCCAGTCTAACCGAACAGAAAACAAAAGCAGGGAACATCAAGAAGGCGGCTCATGTCTTCCCCAGTCCGTGGCGCTGTAAGTTGCTCACGCAGGGTTTGGGGGTCTTGTTGGGTTTGCGGCGGGTGGTGCCACGCACGGTCTGATTTCCGACGGAAGGTTCTTAGACCTTAGGTTGTACTCGATTTTGCCCGGTTCTATAAGTCAAAGAGAAGAAAAGCAAGACAAACACAGAAGCACTCTGCTGTTATCTAGGGGCTGAGACATCTCCAGGACATTCAGACGCTTTTTCCACTGGCTCCATTGCCAGTAGAGCTTATCCAGCTGGCATTGACTCACGTTCGTAGCAGTCCGGGATGGGGAGGTTTCCGTCGTTACAGGTGCTGGCCACGGGGTAGCCACACTTTTCAGCTTTGTCCTTACAATAGAAGGCAACATGCTCGCCATGGAGCACTCTGTTTGGCCTCAGGTCTTCAATCCAGATCTTTCTGGCGTTGTAGAAGATGCGCCCTCTTTTGATTCCAACTTCACAGGGAGCTGGGTTAAAAACAAAAAAACAAACAAAAAAAAAGTTCAATATTTTCAACTGACAGAGAAAACTCTCATTTTTATGAGATGTATTAAAAACAAACAAACAAAGAAAAAAAAACAGCATTGTTTTGCAGGTGAATGTTTTTTCTACAGACAAAAACATCCGAGTCATTCTAGTGTAGGAATCTCTTTAGAGCAGAGTTTGATAAATATAGAGTAGAGGCCTGAAGTGAGATCTAATTTTCTCATGACTCACCCCTGCAGACCGGCTTTGATGACCAGTTTCCAGTGTTTTGGCACTGGATCTCAGCCTCCCCCTCCAGGGTATAATGCTCATTGCAGGAATACTTAACCTTCTCCTTGTATCCGTGTTGCCTCATCACGGCGAACGTGATGATGCCATTTGCTATGCTTGGAGGAATGGAGCAGCTCACATCTGTAACGACAACAACAAGGGTGATTTCATTAGAAGGGTGGTATTTTGTATTTTCCCGGCCTATTGTGACATTTTATAGCACAATCAAGTGCTATTGTAAGTCAAGTTAAAAGAAATCTGAATTTCTTTTAACAGGGCCTCTGTCTCTTTAAGAACTCCTGCTCTTTGTGAAGCTCCGCCTTCAGCCGTCACAACAGAACTCCTTTATGAATCCTCAGAGCGTTTTTCAAGCATCGCTCTGAGAAGTAGCTTATATAATGAGCTCAGCAGATGCGCAGCTCCACCAGGTGTTTGCTAATTGCTGCTGGCTAGTCTGAAGGAGCTCTCTGAAGCGGAAAATCAGAGACTTGTAAACTGTGACTCAGTGAAGGAGCTTTGTCCTCAAAGGCGGGGCTAGGTCCGCCCAGGCGTTTTGAGCATCTGAATGATTGCCATGGTGATTAAAGGATTTCTCAAACATGTATGGGAGAATCAAAGCAACACTCCAGGTATGTTTTGGATGAGGGAATAGCATTAGAACACAATGTAAAGCTAAAAAAAAAAAAAAGTTGATTTTACATAATACTGCCGCCTTCAAACAACACAATTCTGACACGTAAGTAAAGAAGATGAAGAAGCAAATAAATCTTGCATGCAATACCATATTCATACATCCTAAGCCTGGATTTACCTCGACAAACTGGAGGTTCGGTTGCGGTGCCATCAGCCATGCAGGAGCCTCTCTCGTGACTCGGTGCTTTGGGTGGGTTGCACTCGTACGTCCAGCCTTGTCCATAAATTGTAGACGTTCCTGTAACGGCCTTGTCGTGGACAATCCTTCCCTCTCTTGGTGGCTTGGGCAGAGGACAGTTCACGCCTGCGGGATCACAATCAGAACTTGATATGGAAATATCCACGTCATGAGTGAAAGACATAAAAATAAGTTCTAACTATTTGAAATCTGTTTGGCCTTTTGTTGCTGTGGTGTTCCTCAGGGCTCAGTCACTGGGGCTGCTCTTTTCTTTGTAGACCAATTTTTAAATATATTCATATTGGCATCAATTTTCAAGCAGGGGATTCTCAAATGTACAGACCCTTTGCAATGAGTCGAAGAAAATCAGTAGATAAAGAGTGGCCTATCACAAGTAACCAAATAGTTGTAGTCCATGTCTTCGAAAACGTCTGTGGGTGTTCAGTCTTTAGAATCATTGACTCCAGTATAACTTTCACACCTTTGCAAACATCCTTCAAACTGTTAAATGGGAATTTAAAAAAAGTATTAGTTGATTAATTTGTCATTAGTCAAGTCAAGTTTATTTGTGTAACACATTTCAGCCATAGGGGGCTGCACAGTGGTGCAGTTGGTAGCACTGTTGCCTTGCAGCAAGAAGGTTCTGGGTTCGATTCCCGGCCCGGGGTCTTTCTGCACGGAGTTTGCATGTTCTCCCTGTGCTCTCCAGGTTCTCCGGCTTCCTCCCACAGTCCAAAAACATGACTGTCAGGTTAATTGGTCTTTCCAAATTCTCCCTAGGTGTGTGTGTGCATGGTTGTTTGTCCTGTTTGTTTCTGTGTTGCCCTGCAACAGACTGGCGACCTGTCCAGGGTGTACCCCACCTCTCACCCAGAACGCCGCTGGAGATCAGCACCAGCAACACCCGACCCCGTTAGGGACAAGGGTAAAAGAAAATGGATGGATTTCAGCCATAGGGCATTTCAAAGTTCTTTACACCATAAAAAATTATTATGTACGCAAGGAGCAACAAACGCTACATTTTGTCAAACGTCAAAATCATCATCAAAAATGTTGCTCAGTTTTCCACTTACTTGGAATCAAAGTCACCTCTAAGCAGGTAGGGGTTTTTAGCCTTGATTTAAAGGAACTCAGTTTTTCAGCAGTCTTGCGGTTTTCTGGAAGTTGGTCCCAGATTTGTGGTCGATTTAAAAACCGAACCCCGCTTCTCCGTTACACTTGATATCGTTTTACAGAAACGTGTTAAACCGCTTCCTTCAACCTGGCGCAATTGTTTGCGCATTTCTTCAATGTGCAAACAAAGTCGTTAGGGTCTGGTGAACTTGTTTTACCTTTGCAGAGAGGAGGTGGATGACTCCAGGTGCCATCGTGCAAGCACCTGCTTTCATTAGCCCCCAGCATCACGTACCTGAATAATGACAAACACGCATTTCCGTAATAATCTGCAATCATAACGTGGGAGAATATATCTATATTTTTTGTTCGTACCCGTCATCACACGAGAAGTTGAGCACGCTCTTAAAAGGAGCCTCTGTCCTGCCTTTTGCAAATGGCTGCAAAGGCCCGGGTATCCGGCACATCCTGGCTGTGGAAAAGAAAGCCACCACCTCTATTAGACGTCTTCACGACTTAATACGTTATCTTGCAAGATCGTTATCAAGTGTTTTGAATTCCATCATGATTGCCTTTGTGGTTTGTTACACAAAACGGCAATTTGGACTTCATCAAGTCGCTTCCCGCTCGCTGTTGTCAAGCTCTGTCAGATGCCAGCCGCGGGATGTGACTCACGGGAACACGCCAGGTTTGCCGGCGTCCATTCCCCTGTCGCCGTGCAGGTTATCCTGGGGGCCGTCGGCGTTGAAGACGAGTAGCCCTGCTCGCACGAGAGGCTCACGTCTTCCCCGATCTCAAACACGCGCTTCATGGAGGAAACGTCGACGCCATCGGAGACGCGAGGGCGGCCACAAACTGGGTGGGAGAAAAAGGGAAGAGAGTGACGCCAAGCAGAAGAAGTTTTAACCGAAGCCGAGTTGCAAATTTGCAAGTGCACCTTTTGCAGGTGTTACGGTCGTAAATATCGCTGCCAGGCTGAGAAGCAGCAAAGTGGGAGCCATCTTCTTTGGAGGTGAGATCCGCTCTGTGTTGCCCCTGCAGCCGCTGGATTGGAGCCTTTTGGGTCCTGGCTGCAGAGATGGCCCCCTCCAATCAGATGCAACCTCAGACTGTTATTGATTAGGCACAAAGTTCACATGCGGCGCGCATACAAGACGTATTTGACTAAATGTTGATAGATAATCTCGACCTGGCAGAAGAGCAAAAAGCAGACAGACAAAATCATGTGAAATCTTTATCAAGATTTCTGCAAAAGCAGAAAAACTCCACGGCAGAAATGGCAAACAAAAAAAAAAATATATATATTTTTTTTGCTGTGAAAACTATGAGTTAAAGAAAAAAATCATCCAATATGTATATTTCATGAGCTGTTTGTTATCGGTTGTAGCCCGTGTGGTCTCAGATCTGCAACTTAGAAAAACAAAACAAAAAACTAGAAACTGGTGCTATTTTGTTTGACTTGTTTCCCTGTACGTTTTTTAAAGGTTGTCCCCGTGTCGCTCTGTGTGTCGTTTCTAAATATTTGTCTCCAGTGAAACAAGGGAGAGGACTCTCCATGCCAGTGAACTTTGTGGGAATCCGAGTCAATAAATGAAACACAAACACAAACTGAGTTTATTGGTGCAGCACGTCGGAAAAAAAAAACGAAACAAAAAAACTCTTTAAAGTTTAGAAAAAAGCTGTGCAAAAATGATTTGAATTAAGTTAACAGAAAAAAGATCCCTTTTCTGCTGTTATGAAACTGACTCCACGGGTTGTGTGTAAAATATTGGTGGACTTAACAATCTGTTAGATAATGCACTTCTTCTCTTGCTTCTGCTTTTGTTCATTTGGGAAATGCAAATTTCACCTTGTTAGTAAAAAGGAGAAAGAAAGAGAGAGAAAAATGTTTTAATTTACTTATATTTATTTCAAAATCCCAAATTATTTAGAGAAGTATTAATAAACTTGTGTTATGTATACCAAGAGGCAAAGTTGACCAGTGAAGCAAAGACAAAAGAAAATTGGGTGTGGAGGACAAGAAACGCCTACAGGAGCGCTTTGCTTGAGGGGGCGCCAAATCGAGATTGTGAAAATTCGTTCTAGTCAGCATTTTCTGTACCTTAACAGCTATTTGTGTAAATAATGTGATCTATAACAGAAGCACCTTCATTCAACATATTTGTGTCGTCTTTTGAGAGACTTTCTGATCTAATTTCCAATCAGAAACAGTAATTGAAAGTTTTTTTGTCGTTGTTGTTTTTTATTTTTGCAAAGGTCCAGGTTTAAGAGAAACAAACATTCAGGCTTGCTCTTTGCAATCGAAGCCTGAACCATGAATTCCACTTATGTAAAGTACATCTGTTTACTTTCAACTGGCATCAGCTCAAAGCTGTGCTTTAACTTGACTGACATATAGTTGTGCTAGTAATGCATCATGCTCAGGGCTTCAGTATATTTCCATAAAAACAAAAGAAGCAGTGAGAAATATTCCAAACACTTTTTCACACGGTAATAAAAAAAAAAAAAAAAAGGAAAAAAAAAAAAAAAAAAGGAAGAGGTGGGTTCTATTTCCTGTTATGGTGGGGAAAAGCAAAAGGAGTTCTTATCGACAGGACAGATGGAAGAAACCTGCGTAATAACTTGGATCTTATTGATGTCATGTGGATCAGAGCATGCGACGCCATGTTTCCCCCGCACGGTGACGCCTCCGGCCTCGGTTCGTCCAGCGGGACCCGAGGCCTCCTCCCTCCCCTCTCCTCCCTCCCACGGCGGATCCTGTTGCGTGACATCAGCCGGAGCGAGAAAGGAGGAAGATCAGCGGGGAAGAGTCAAGTTCAGCAGAAGCACACGAGTCCACGAGCGGAAATTGGTTTTTCAAAATAAACCGAAAAGAGAAAAAAACTGTTCATATGTAAATAGGTGGATTTTTCAGAAGGCTTATTTAGATTAGAGATCAAAGGTTGCTCTGTTGTGCTTTTCATGTTTTGTATTTCAGAGGATTTATTTATTTATTATTATTATTATTATTTTTATTTTTTTATCAAAGCAGAGAGATCAAAAGCTGCAGAGATGGAGGCTGACGCACAAACATGGACCTCAAAGGTGTTTAAACATGGATTCATTGAAACCCACCATGCTGCATTAGATTTTAAGACCTGATTAAATAATGCATTTTCTCAGGATCAAATTTAACAGTTGAACCATCTGAGTTCCTCCCTTCATGAGGTTCACTTGGTTAAATTACTTCCACACTTCCAGCAAAGATTTGAACTGCAGAGTCTTGGCAAACTGGGAAGAAGTTGCCTTGATCTGCTGTTGGAAGCAGCCAATCTGACCTCCGGGTCTCTGTGGAAACAGCCCTAATTCCACACACTGACAGCATAACTGAAGTCATCACGTGCTTCAGCATAGAAATGCAAAACTATTTATCCAAATATGAACTAATTATACCTTTAAAAAAATTAAATTAACAATTTTAATTTAGGCACAAATAACTAATAAATTATTTCTTATTAAACACATATTCTTTCATTTTCTTAAGGAAGCAGAGCTAAATTAAATGAACAATACTTTTATACATTATAAATAATATATATATCTCCATCAATTATAGGAGGAACAAAGGAAATAAGGAGACATGACAAACAACATAATCACCTATAATAAAAATACCATTTGCAATGTATAGAAATGTAATGAGCAAAAGTCATTAACAAACAAATGAATTTGGTACAGAAGAATAACAAGCCAGGTCGTCACAACCAGGGTTGTTAAACAGATACAAGCAAAAATTCACATTTTTGTTTTTACGGTGCCATGTATATTATTCTGAGAGACTTTTTGTTGGTAGAGTCTTATATATAGAAAAAAATATAAGAGGAAACTATTTAGTCTATCAACGCGATAATTTTCCTTCAACTCTAAAACGATAAATCATAATCATAAAATCACAATATCAACAATTTGTGAATAGAGCAAAACACTTAGCACGCTATAGGTAAATGTTATCATTTAGTTTGGTTAAATAATTATTGCACTGTCAATAAATGACTTCCAGTAGATGTTCTTAGTTACCAGAGAAACACAGTAATGCCTTCATGAGCTCAGAGGTTCAAACTGATGAATAAACAGGACGGATGCTCTCTGCTAAAATATTTCTTGCCGTCTTTCATGTCCTTTCATCAAACAGTTGAGACAGAGTTGTTTTTGGTTTCACCACCATTTACCTGCTGTTATATGTGCCATAGAAAGTATTCTTAAAAGATTGTCTGTTAGTCTGCAGCTCATGTGACCAAACCAGCTGAGGAGATGAAAAGTTAACACTTGAGTTAAAATGTTGTTTTAATTTGAGTTGAGTTAAAACTCTAGTTAGAGTGTTAAGTTGTAACATTTGAGCTCAACAACCTCTACCTAACTAATATGATACCTAACTAATACCTAACCCTCTATTATGAAATAGATTTAAAATTTGCCACAGTTTCAACAGGCTGGCCATCAAGTGAAACTGGGATCACTTTCAGGTCTTGTTTATCTCATTTAATTAGCTCTACTTCCTTAAGAAAATAAAAAGCTATGTTCTTTTGTCAGGGAATTTATATTTTATGGTTCCAGTAATGCCAGAACTAATAATAAATAATAAAGACTTTGCGTTATTCTGATTTAGTAACATAATTAGATTAGTTGTGTTACCACCCCCACGCCACTAGAGGCAGTAGCAGGGCCGAAAAGACGCGACCAAGGAGCAGATTTAGAAGTAAACCAAAAGCTACAGAATTTGTTAAAGATTGTGAGCTGCGCTGAGGTAAATAAGAGAGAGAAGTTCAAATACATGCCGAGAGTGAAAATCCTTCCTAAAGGCGAAGATGTATCACAGATTTCAAAAGAAAATAAAAACGAGAGGTCGCGGATAATACAGGAAATAGCGCCCTCTTCACTTCCGGAGTGCAACGGTCCCATTTCCAAATCAGGTATGAGACTGACAGTGATCAGTCCCGCCCCTTTCTGTTTGCTGCAGGTGTACTTGCAAAAAAAAAAAAAAAAAAAAAAAAAAATGTGCATAGCATCATATGCCATGCATAGGGAAGCCACATTATGGTAAAAAAAAAAAAATCTTTCTATTAACATTTTCTGTATTTAGCAATTGTTTGTGTAAACGATGTGATCCATAACAGACACAGCCCCTATAATGGTTCCCCCTGGCGGCAGGAAATATAAAGGGTTACATTTATCCGACCTTGTTGGAACCGGTTGGAGCTGTCAATAATTTTAGGGAAACCAATTTGTTTCTTGTAACTTAAAAAAAAAAAAAAAAAAAAGTACTTTTGATTTGAAAGGACTCAGAGGAAGCAGGAAGTCTCACTGGCGCCGCCTTGACGGATCCGAGCTGTCAGTGTCAGTGGAGCAGCAAGAGGCAGGGAAATCCCTCAAACCCAGTAGGTCCAGTGTCTCCAGTCGGGCTCGGCACTGACAAGCGCAGACCGCTCACTTCGCACCGAGGAACGAGCCCCAACGCAGCAGGGAGCTTTTGCATTGATCGGTGTTTTATATATTATATACAGAGGAGGAACGCGATGGCAGATGCAAGTTTTAACGAGTCGTCCACCGCGGACGTCGCGAACAGGTTTGCTCGAAAAGGTGCTCTGAGGCAAAAGAACGTCCACGAGGTGAAGGACCACAAATTCATCGCCAGGTTCTTCAAGCAGCCGACTTTCTGCAGCCACTGCACCGACTTCATCTGGTGAGCCCTCTCTGCTCCGTCTCCCACCTCCATCCCGCCTGTTGCACGAATATCGAATAACTTCTAGTCGAGTCCTCGTACTCGGTGCGATGTAACTTCTGGGGGGTCGCGACACCTTTCCGAACCCGCAAAAAGACACTTTCCAACGTGCTGGGGGGGGGATTGCTTGGGACTGATTTATTCATTTATTTATTTTTCGCCCTACTATTGAATGGGAGGAGTTGCTCCTCTCTCTCTCTCTCTCTCTCTCTCCACCTCTACGGGAGTCATGCAACAAAAATGACTTCTCGAAAGTCTCCTTTTGCATTAGACTTCACTCCCCTCCTTATCTCCTTTCTTGAACAAACAACCGCAACGCAGCTCCTGTGATTTTGCCCTCGGTCAAGCATTTGGGATGACTAACTTGCAGCCATTCCACGCGTGCATTGCACAAAGTGCAACCACTGAAGCCGCTGATATTGAATGGAGATTTTTTTTGTTTGTTTGTTTTTTTCTCCCTCTTGAACTTGTAGAATCAGGCCCATGTGGAAAGTTCATGTTGCACATTCTGGAAGAGGGCGGGACATAAAAAAAAAAAAATCCTGCTTTTTTTTAGTGGAACACTTGAACTAGACAAATCACTTTGAGTTCTCAGTTAAGCACTTAAAAAAAAAGTATGTTGCTGAAGGCACGCCCACGTTTAAAGTACTATGTTCTTTAAGGTGTGTGTGTGTGTGAGATCTCATGCCTTTAATGCAGTGTGTCGTTGGCAGGCATACATGTGCCACTCCTTTTGAGTTCAGCATGTTGGCGATACGATTCAAAATATGAAATCAAACAACTTTAATTTGAAAGGGAAAGCTCCCATCGTTACACACACATCCACGCACACGCACGCAAACGGAGGGAAGAAGAGGGCCAGGAAGCCTGTGCAGACATGCACCTACAAGTCTTTATGTGATTGTAGGACAACTAATTACAAGCCACATGCATTTAGTTGTTGTTTTAACAATGTGACTATTAACCACGATCATAAAAACAAAAATAAAAAAACCAATATATGTTTGTGTATATACACACATATAAATGTACACGCACACACACACACACATATATATATATATATATATATATATACATACATACAGATTTTTATTCAAATTTCTCAAGATGAAACGTCAAACTTCTGCAAATCTTATGATTTAACAGCCGCATCCTTGGAATGACTGTGGTGTGAAGGGGTCCATGTGTGAATGAATACGTTATGCAGTGTGTCTTAAACAGTAAGAGCCATTCAAATCAGTCTCCTCTCTTTTTCACAGGGGGTTTGGAAAGCAAGGATTCCAGTGCCAAGGTAAAAACTAACTGTTTGTATCTCGTGTGTGTGGGGGGGTGTGCGTGTGTGTGTGTGTGTGTGTGTGTGTGTGTGTGAAACATTTAGGCTTTAAATGTGTTTCTGTCTGTTTTGGTCCATACATTTGGACTTGTTTGATGGGTTTCCACTTTGTCTCAAGCTATTTTGGCAAAAGGAAGTGTGAATATCTGGTGGTAATGTGAGTGTGAGTTTGTTTTTCTTTGTTATCTTGTCAAAAAACAGAAAAGAAGAAGAATAGGGTAAAAGTTGAATTGGGCCTATGTTAGTCAGATTTTCCAGCACCGCACTAAGATCCAGATGCTGATTGTTTTCAGTCAGATATTAGTCATGTGACCTTTGAGAACTCGTGTATTTGCTTGTATCTTGTTGAGCTGTGTTCAATCAAGAGGAATTGGAATTTAATTAGTTTTTAAATAAGCAGGGGTGTCATGGAGAAGGGAACCTTCATCAAAACAGTCATTTATTTCTGAAGAAATCTTTATCAAAGGAAAGAAATGGAGTGTTTTGTTTTAGCAAAACCAAAAGATGAGACAGTTTCATTGAAACGGCGGGATGGAAAGAGTGAAATGGAGGGAAGAAATACAGTAAAGCTGGAAAGTTTCCTCACCACCACCCGCATCTATAAAGCTGGGTTTTATATCAGCTTGAGTACGCTAAACCTCAGAAGTATTTATCTAATGTGGAAATCCGTAGGCTTGCCAAAGTCAGAGTCTGCCTGGAAGTGTCCCCAGCTGAATCACTTACTGTACTTATAAATAATTTTAGTTGAGAGGAATGAGCATACAATATTAAATCAGTAACATCTGTCATTTTTCTCATCCATAAAAATTACTATTCAATGTTTTATCCTTTAAAAAACCCCAACAACACTCTAGTGAGAGTATAGTTACATTTTCAGTTTTTCTATTCTGTAACAGTTAAAAAATTCTCATCATTTTTATTTACATTCGTGGTTTCTTTCAACTTTCTTTTTTGTTACCTGGCTGGTGTACCGTATGTTACACCGTATGTGTGTATTTTCGCCACACATTTTACCATATATGAAAACACATTTTACATGGGTCAAAATACAAAGATACACAACAAATTTTGTTAAAGCATTAAGCTCTTCCCCACATGCGTAGCAGGACAGCCTTAACCCATTTTGTATAGTTTCTGTTCATTGGGATCAAAGGTGACGTATTTAATACTGTGCTCCTGCGTCAGCACAGAGTATGTTTCTGGTGCAGAATGTTTCCCATGCTTGATGATTGTCATCTGGGGATAAATGTTTGTTACTGTACACACAATGGCCAAATAATTGGTCAAATTAGAATTTGCTTAATTATTGATAAATTAGTTGAAGTCGCTTTAAGCATTCGGCATGCCGAGTTAAGTTAATTTTCATTGGTGCAGACAGAGCATGTGCATAGCACTGCATGAATTTTGATAATGTTTTCATTGGGATTCTCTACAGAATCAGCAGTTCTGTCTTATGTACAGCATATGTAATTTGTAAAGTAATATAAATATTTTGGTGGACATATGAATTTGTCAAGATGTTCACATAATCTGTGGCAGCCTGGCTTAGTTTGAGATTTTTATTTGGCACAGTATCAGAAGCATTGAAAGTAGAAGCACAATAATGTCAATTATGACATTAGTATTAATAATAACTATGAGCAATGGTGTATTTTCTTGAAAGTTTATGTGAAATTAAATCTCAAAAGTTTCAACATATTTCAGGCTTGGGCTGGAGTGAGAACAGTGTGATGTTGAGGATTTCGATGTTCAATGTTAGGATAAACAGAAGTTTCTATTCTTTAGTCGTGCTGTTTGCTCATCTGGACCTTGCAGTCGACTTTTTCTGGCTTTTGTCTCGCCGGATGTGTTAAAACAGTGTTACTTTTATGAGAGTCTGTTATGACAACAGATCCAATATCTGTCATTCGATAGGCAACAACGCGTGCAAAACCATAGATTTAACAAAAAAATCGATGTCTAGAAAGAAAGCAAATACAAAAAATGGCGATCCAAAATCACATTACGTTCTTTTATTTCGTTCCAAAAATTACACGGCCAGTTATCGCTGCGTCCTTCTGTTTTTTCTAATGTAGCGTAAAGCTCAACAGGAAGTATGCTTTTCAAAATAAAAAAACAAAATTTCACAATAAAGCTGACCTGAACTGATATTAACCGTACTTACTAAATATTACCAAATTAAAGACAAAAGCATTGCACAAATAATGACATATTTTCTATTCGTGGCTTTAACTTCAACACCCTGACTGTCATGAATTCGGCTTCCAAAAAGCTGAACTTATGAAAGAAAGGAATGCCAAAATAGTGTCAGATCATCCAGCTGACCAGCAGTGTGGAGCCACAACCTCTTTATGCAATGATTCGCGAATGCTTTAATTAAAAACATTTTCTCTTGAAATGAAAAACTGGACGCCAACGATTCACAATCAGCGCTCTTCAGAACGAAAGCGAGCGAGACATGCAAAGATCCAATCATCCGCTCATCACACAGTTAGACGGTTCATCGCACCATGCGTGTGTCCTCGGAGGCAAGCATCATGGAAATGGAATCGTAAATCATCATGCCTATTAGCCCGTGCGAACATTTAAATGTGACTTTTTTTCTCCCCCGAGGCTTGACTGCTAACAACCCAACGCCCACGCCTTTGTGTGATCCACTCTCACAGAAACAGAGAAGCAACCTTCCACTTGAAACCAGTCATGAATCAGTCTGAGGTGTTTAGAGTGTTGATAAACCAGCATGTTGTCTTATTTTCTTCTCTCTCCCCTCCCCGCAACCTGACATGATCGTCAGCGCGTCCCTGAGTCCACTCCTCTGCTTTCACAGTTAGTTCTCATCGTCACAACCACAGCTTTCGCCACCATAAACAAGAGTTTCTGGAAGGACGGCCTTTTTAAAGGAGCGGACACAAAAGATGCTTTTCCTTTTACCTTCGACTCTAATGCACCAGCGAAGACCGTTTCTCTTTTTTTCTCTCTCTCTCCTCTCCCTTACCCCCTCGTATCATAAATCAATGCCCTGACCTGTTGCATAAATAATAATCCTGCCTTATCGAGATGAAGGTGATTAGTTACACTGAAGCTATTCGAAGAGAGAAAGGTCCCTGTTTTATAACGTGCGCTAGGCTATCAAATATTAAACTTACGATCCCATAAAACGAGGGTCAGGTTCTCCAGCAGAGTCGGCCTCTTAGTCACCGCTTGAATGACAAAGTGATATCGGAGAAACGGAGAGTGGCATTTCTATAACTACAGTGACATTTAATTTTCAGCCTTGCAAATGTTTCCCGAGAATAGGCGGAGGTGAGCAGTAATACACTATTCAGTGAGTTTTACATTGGAGTTAAATGAATGTCTCACTTCTGAAAGAAATGCCGAAGCGATGGATTCATCTCTTGGTTTAATAACGGGAAATAAGGACTGAGTGATAAATCGACTTGATCAGTTTATCAACATTTCTTTTTTAGTTTCTGAAGATTTAATTAAAGGAAAATCAGTTTTTTCTCACCAGTAAACTCTTTGGCATAGTTCCATCTTATTTCACAACCGTGTCTTACAGCCACTTATTTGGACTTTGAATACAGGTCAGCTCGATGACGAATGTTAGGACCGGGTTTTTTTTTTTGTTTTTTTTTCAAAATTATGAGATTAAAAAGTTACACTGTTACACAAATAAAGTTGCAATAAAAGAAGAATAAAGTCACGTGAACTCCCACAGGAAAAAAAAAATAGTATTACTCAATCTTTTAGCAAATAAGTATGAAATTATTATCAGTTTAAACGACTGTGCAAACAACTGTGTCTATTTCAAAGAAATAATCACGTGAATTGATCGAGTCATGTCTGATTTAAAATTTTTTTTTTTACAATAAATTAACTTTCTTGTAATTTAAAGACGTTCTTTTCTAGTAAGATTGCGTCTTCTTTCCTGCCAATATTATGACTATGTCTTCATAATTTAATTAAACCGTCATAGTCTGACTCTGACACTCCGCCGTACTACTCACAGAAGGGAGGATTGACATAAAAGTCACTTTTTGAAAATATTTTTTAGAAAAGAAAGCGAGCAAATAAAAGAAATCAAAGTTTTGGTATGAAAAGATCTAGAGTTATCAATTCTACTATATGCCGAAGTTTGAAATGCAATCCACAGAAGCACTTTAAATATGTTATTTTGGGCATTTTTAAGTTCATGTGATCAGGTTGAACCTTACTGTAACATTTCATGCAAACTGTAACAAATTGATCCGTAAAGTAAAATGGACAGATTATGGCAGTAAACAGTCTTAATGAGGCGTTAGTAACGTGGTTGTAGATTAAGCTGCTGCTGGTTGTCATGATGCTGTTAGAAAGAAGAAAAAAAAAGGGCCTTGGTTCAGCTACAACACCACAAAAAGCAAAGAAACGGCAGCACAATAAACAACAACCTCTAAAATGATCGACACCACGGGCAAAAATGTGCGAAGAGCCTTAAAATAAACACAAAGTTTCACAACAATCCACACATAATGCTTCGTACAAACCACTTTGTCAAGAAATTACCACTTAGTCTTCTCCGTATGACACAGCACAAGGTTTGAACAAGCAGACGGAGAGGAACGATGGAAGATTCCTCTTTGAGTAATCGCTCTAGATCCCTCGGAAACCCATAAACAAAGACGTGTCTAGAGAAACATACACGTCCTGATTTTACCATGTATTTTGGTTCGTTGTGTTGAAAGTGTTGATTTACAGAGGCCCAAAGATTTTTATCGAAAATGTGCAGATATTTCAAAGAGTCCGTAATGTTGTGTTCCCAGAGGCTTTGGGGGGCCCACATCACCACGGATCCTTTATCGTACTCACCAGTAAAATGATATCCTGTAATTGAACCTGCAGGACTGCACGGAGTGTTTATTCTCAATAAGCTCAGGTTTAGGCTCTTCTAATCAAAGCCCAGAGTTTGAGTAAAAGTCACAGGCAACATTTAGCTAATTGTCTTTGGGCTTTAGAATATTTTCTTGTCCTCATGATTTGTGATGGCATGATAAACATCTTCTGTTTTCCTGTCGTCTTTTCCTGTGTTATAAGATTGGTTGAAAGACATGTTCACTTGTGTTACCCCTTTTTGGAGAATTATTAAAAGAACCAGGCTTTTGTTTTGTGTGATTTGCACAACCAGGAGAAAGAGAACGTCACGGATTGCTAATTTAGAAAATCAGGCTAATAAAGAAATTTCTTTACTTACATTTTCTTTAGAGAAATTAAGGGTGCCTGTAAATTATGGGATTATTTGGGTTTTAAGGCTTTTGCCCGATCTTTACCAGAGATGCCAATAAGTACAGATGACTCCCTAACGCTTCAACATGACTCTTAAAATAAAACACCACAGTAAATTTATTGTTGTGGAAACAAACAAGCAAGCAGCGGCGTTTGGAGATCGTATCTGCGCCCTGAGCGTCTGCCGTAACATTTGCAGCAGAGTCTTGTTTCAAGCGCCCGGCCTGTTGTGCTTGTGCGGCAGGATGTCTCCAATCACCATTTAGACGATGATGTAATACGGCCCGGCAATTTGTCCTCATGTCACTCAGCTGATTTACCATTCAAATCTTGTTGAGATCACACTACGTCTGTGGAGACCCTGGAAGTCGGGGCTGTTTGGGGAGCCAGACAAGGGGATGGAGGGGATTTCCATTTAGTTTTTATTACTTGGTTTTATCAGAGTTTAATCCACTGGAGTTAATCCTGTTCTGTGACCTGAATCATATTCAGTCAGCTAAATGTATTCATAAGCAAGCTGCAGCGTTCAGCTGGGCCTCAGGCAGCCCAAGTTTTCGCGGGGTCAAGTGCTCTCCTTGTGGGCGTCCGTAGTCTATACTTACTGAGATAATATGTGAGAGCATTCACTTCCTGAGCAAGTTTTTTTTTTTTCTCCTCCTCACACACTTCTTTCCTGAGTTACATTTTAAAGGACGGTGTAGATCGCGTTATTTTGTCATTATCGACCAATTTAAGAGATAAATTTATGAACTCATGTTTCATTTGCAATGTAAAACAATTGTGACCCTTGAATTTGATTTGCTTCTGATCAGCCCTTCCTGGTCTGGTACTATTTCATAACAAGAATTGAGACATAAGAAACATATTTTGATAGCATTATTGAAGTAATAGTATTTTATTAGGAATCAGCAGAAAAATAGGGTGTGACTCGAGGATGAACGACATATAGGCCAATACTGATGCTTGATGCCAATATCGGCATTAAGATTGGTATCGACCGATTTTTTTTTTTTTAAATAATTTTTTTCCCAAGTCCTTGGTATTGGCCATGTGTTATTTGCTTGGTCATGTCATAATGAAAGTGATGCAACGCTATATTGTAGGGGTGTCCGACAGAAGCAGGGAAGCAAATGTCAGCGGCGTGCTCGTTGTTCCACGGTCTGGAAATGGAGGGAAATATATATAATATCTATGAAAGGACTTGAAAATTTGTCTGTAGGCACCTGTATTTGCTATCAGTGAAAATTCTTTTGTTGAAAATGCATTGTAATGACTTTTAAAAGTGTTAAGTAAAGGATATCATGTAACAGGTGTCTCAAGAGACTTTGGTGCACAAGTAAAGAAATAATAATAACAATAAAGTAAAGTAACTATATTAATATGAGTAGTTATCAGCGTTTTTTTAAAATTTTTTTAGGTATGTTTTATTTCTAAAAAATGTACAAGAAAAAACATGTTTTTGTGCTTTTTAAAAAAAATTTTTTATAAAAAATATTCCTAATTATTTTGTAATTTTAAAAAAATTATATGTTTTTTGGGGATTTAAAAAAAAATACTATAACATATATCAGAGGTGTATTTTCTTAATTTACTGCCACATTAGGCTTACATCCTAATGATGGCTTAATTTGCTTGGCACTCACTGTAGTTTTCCCCTCTTTTTCCAGTGCTCTTCTCAGTAGATGTTTTTTTTTTTTTTTTTTTTTGTCCCATCTGTAATGTGAGGTGTTTTGTTTTGTCTGCTGATAACGGCCCCCTGGGAATGAACCACAAAATGAAGAGGTCCAAGACTAATTTCCATGTGTGTCTGGAGATGTCAGGCTAATCGACTGCAGCCACTTAAAGCTTAAAATAAAACGAAAACATTTGTAGACTGTGCATCGATCCTCCCTGCAGTTGTGTTTTGAATTATCTTTTCTTTTTTTCTCTATTTAATTCTTGCGATAGTCCGCTCCCATTGGCTTCAGTCTGAAATGGCAATAATTGCAAAATCAATGCAGTTGTGGTTCTACAAGATGCCTCTTTTGAAAGCAAGCAACATATGTGTAGAGCAGCAGCGGGGAACTGAGCTACTTTTAGAGTCAGAAAAATGTTTTTTCTTCTTTGTGGTCCCTGAAGCCTCGTTTTCACCTCTGCAAACTGCTGTTAATACAGATAATTTGCCTTTATAGAGCTGCAGTTATATGATTTCAGGAATATGACCTTTGTTCTCCTCTGGGGTTTGCTGGTAAATTATTCTTGACCAAATTCACTGGAGACGTTCACACTTTCTCTGATGCTAGTGGAGGCTAATGAGCTTTCCTGTTTTAAAGGAACCCATCCTCCTCTGGGTTTGACTTTGATAACCTTGCTGTAGCACACACCAGCTGAATATCTTAACAAGATGAATTTTAAAGGCTCCGAATGAAACAAAACAGGCAAATAACATTACCACAACAACTGGTGTTTTTGATCAGCTCAGGCTTTTTGTCTCTCTGCTGCTTTGATAGTGAGGCAAACTGGGCTACAATTGCGGTTTATTTTTTAACCCGGCATGAACGGTAATCTGACGAAACTCCATTTTTTAATTTTTTTTTGTAGACGGTTTCTCTGATGTCCTTGTACATGCTGAGCAAAGTAGTTCTTATCTTTCTGTAGCTACAGCGTTTAGCCACAGGTTTGTCTTTCAATCACATCATATAATACTTTAATGTTTTCCTACTTCAGTAGAAGCCCTTAAAGCTGCCTGCCAGACGTGTCGATAAAAATCAGTCAGGCTCACTTTAGATATAGTTTATCTTCTGCAGAACAATGTGCCAATGTCAGGTTTTCTCTTGGTTTCGCAATTTTATTGTAAACCATTATTTAATAAAGATAAATCTATCATCCCAAACAGGAGCGTCCACACCTACACACATATTGGTGATTTTTTAAATAATTTTTTTTAAAGATATTGTTATCGCTCCAAACAATAAAACTGATCCGATATCAACAACCGATACTAATTTCTATCTTGTTTCTGTTTCGTTCTGGATGGCGAGGAGGTTTTGTCATGCAGTATTTGTTTGGTGTTGTGACAGTGGTAGTGACGCAACACAGGATTGTGGGTCGTTCAACTGAAGCGGCGGTGTGGTGGGTTTTTTTCTCAAGGTATCGAAAAGGTAGAAAAATATATAATATCGGTAAATATTATTTATTGGTCACAACAACATTTCTATCATATTGTTATCGAACCACATCTCAGAGCACTGCGTAGATGAGGTGGATGAGAACACATCCACTCCGTAGTGGATGTGTGGAGAACATATCCGTAGTGGATGTGTTCTCCACTATGCAGTGGAGATTTCTGTAAAATCTCCACTGATTTCTATAAAATCAGAAGTCAGAGACTAGATTACATAATCTTGTAAAAAAAAATTATAGCGATAATTTTGGGGATGATGCAATCTATTAAGATGACCGTTAAGTCTTTCCTCGTTTTAATAAGTAACCGTTAAGTTAAAGTAGTGCGATTTCAAATTGCATGAAAACTACATTTATTTATGCTATTTGAAAGTGTTTTAATTTTTTATGAGTAAGCATTCACACTCTGGGTTTTCTAAAATTATTCAAACATGAGGACAAAGCTGTATTGTTTTCGTAGGTGTGTTTTTCTTAATACAATAGGCCCGTAATTGCAGAGAAGTAAACTTAAGAACCTTACTGATTTATTTGGAGATTTTGGGAGCAGATTGAGTTTTTCTTGATATAATCGCGTAGATGTTCCACGGCTAAAAACCAGAAAAAAACAAAAAAAAACAGAAAGTGTTTTGTGGTGGAGATAGAAAATCTCTTTCGTCCTGGGATTGTCGTAAGCCCCGGGCTCCGGCCGGGGTTATGAATCCATGCCCACACCGCAACATCTGTTGCTTTATCTCTGCTACCTTCTTGACCCCGCTTTTATTCATGCTTTCACTCCCACCCTCTGTTTTTGCTTTTCCATCTGTTTTAAAGCTCCGGTATTTTTGCAACAGAGGTAGCGATTCATTTCAAAGAGCTCCGATCGGACGCAGCTCGCAACGTGTACGCAACTTTCTTTTTCTCTCAACTCAGCGTTTCTGTTTCTTAAGCTCTTTGTTGACAGGAAGTCACCCTCTGACCTTTGCCGTGCACTATCGGGATGAAAGGTGATGTCTGTGCTTTTTACAATGGCACAAACATATGTAGCCATTCCATCTCCTGATGGTGAACAAAGGAAATGGCTCGTCAAGCATTTGTTCTTTTGCAGGAAGCTCTATTATGAAAAAGGCTCATTGTGCCATCTGGACTCTGAAACGTCTCCCTGCTCCACTGCTAATACCGTTTAAGCTTACAGTTAGACAGTAGATGAAGATTTGGATGACAAGACCTTTTGTCACTCAAGTGTATGTTTGAGTGGATGTTTATGAGACGGAGAGTGACGGGAGCAGAGTTCACTGAGGGGGGCGGCTATATTTAGAGGACATCCTTGGTCCTCTGAAGATAGCTCCTGCTATGCATTGCAAACATTCTGTTTATTGGAGGACGTTTGTTCGAGCTCTGGAGATGGGCATGTTTGGATTACATAAGAGCATTATCTGGGGACGCACATGTCCCGCAGATGCTATCAAATCAGTGACTTCGCCGAGGACGCTATGTTGAGTGCAAAACGCATAGCATTTGTTTCTGTTTGGATTTCCCATGAAATGACTTCAATAGTCTATTTTTTTTTTAATGCTTTGCTGATTCAGCTAAAAAAAAACCCCCAAAAAACAAAACATTCTAATTTTAAACTGTAGAAACCTTGTATTTCTTGATAAATACCTTTATCTATCAGAGATTTGTAGGGCAAGTAAGTCTGTTAAGAAGTTGAAAATAAAACGAGGCACTGGGTTTGAATCCCAGCTTGGAGTTTTCTGAGTTTGAATGTTCATCCCATTCATTCACTCTCTGGGCACTTTTAAAGAAATATGCTTATTAGTAGGCCTAGGCGATAATCCAAAAATTAACTGAAATTTCGACATTGACCGATGGCATTTTGTCCATGTCGGTATTTTCTGTTTTAGAAAATGAAAAGCGTTTTTTGTCTCATTTGGCCATGCTCATATCTCTTTAACCGTCCTGCGGTCTTGAGAAACAGGGTTTTTTACTGTGCACAGTCCGACAGTCGCATTGACCCAGCGTGCGCTTTAAAAGGTTTTTTTGTGGTTTCGGGAACTGACAGTCTGACGGGACAAACCTCCCACTTCTGCTTCCTCACTTCCCCGCTTCCCTGCAGTCCAACCGTGACATTTGCTGCACTCTGCCTGAGCGTTGCGCTAAGACTGCGGGAACGTTAAGATGCTCTGCTACATGTAGTCTGTAGTCTTGTGACTCCACCCCTTCCACTTTGTAATAAGAAGTGAGCGAGATGGAGATGTTGAGAAAATAGAGGATATTTAAACGGCACTGACCAGCAGTGGAGCTGGTCAGAGCAGGACAGAAAGTTCATGTCAGTTGTGTCTCTTTACCTATGTTTCCACTATGAAATGACTCACTTTAATTACCGTAAAGAAAGATTATGAATAAAATGAAATCAAATGCTAAAACACAATCATAAGGATCAGACATTTCTGTTTAAACTCATTTTACCAAGGCTCTCAAACTCTAACTGGTTTCTAGTTAGCATTTTTTCCCGACCAGTGAAGGCATCGTATAAGTGAGATCTCTGAGCATTTTGAATTTCTCTGAAAGCCTCTTCTCTGTCTTCCTGTTTCACAACAATCAATCAGAGCAGCTGCATTAAGATTAGACTAATCCATTATGACGGCATGCATTATTTATCACCTTAATTCCCTCTATGCATTTGGGCTAACTGCTGCGCTGGTTCAAAATGGACCTCATATTTAAAGTGTATTTGGTGCTGTATGTAAGATGATATTACCATTGATGAATTGTGATGTTAGTACCAGTTGTTGGCCTCGAAAAAACTAAGAAGTAATTGTCAAATATTTTTTTACTCAGCACTCATGTTCCGCAAAACATATATCCGTGTTGTTATCTATGTCTCTTTGACGCTACACTGCGTCTTTCCTGGCTTTCAAACCAAGATTAGATTGGCTTTCTGCTGAGAGCCGGACCACTACCTGGTTAAAATCTGTCCGTCTCCTGCTTTCTCGCAAGAAGAACTGCATCCCCTGCCACCTGCATTTTGTGATATACCCAAGCCGAGTTCTGTTCCTGATTGCATACTGTCGTACGGTGGCACAAATCTGCCTGGCGGATTGATAAGGGGATTTCAGAAGCAGGAAAAGGACCAGCTGAGCAGCCATGGCTGGGATGACGTCTGCTCCCCTGCCGAAGGGCTTATCCCACACCCCGTCTGAGGGATCCCAATTTTCCGAACTGCTTGTCACGATCGAAGAGAAAGATAAACATCACAGGATGCTCTTTTTTTTTAAATTCTTTTTTGTCACTACGTTTTTACTCAGATGCTGGATGATTACGTAGTCGTTCGCCGAAACTTCCATCGTCGCCGAGCCACATTCACAAAAGTAAACTGGGAAACAAAATCTATTTTTAAACAGACAGTGTGCAGGGAGTGTGAAGACAGGGGAAAGGTTCTACCGGCAGCTTTATGTTGCAGAGGCTGCTCTGTGTTTATGCTGATGTTGAGCTCCTGCAGGAGGATGTTTCTGGCAGCGGGGTCATTATGGGTTGAAGTTGAGAATCTCCAGATACGTCACAGCGAGCCAAAGCGTTAGAGTCTCACTTTGCACTTTGGGCCCTCGAGAATGGTTGTATTTTATTTTTATTGTGGCGAGTTAGCTTTATGAGACTTGACAACAAAAATAGCTGTTATATTATCGTTACTTGTGACAGTAAACGGAGATGAAATGTGCATTGGGTATTTTTTTTGTGTGTGTTATGATTATCTGAATTGATTTTGTCCAAACCTGAGTGAGATACAGTAAGGTAAAATTGGATTTTAGTTCAAATTTATGACCTGAGCCTGGTCTGACGTTGGAGCCGAAATTATTTGCTTGATGGTTGAGTCGCTTTAGGGCTCATGTGTTGTATGTAATAAGTCTACAATACATACACAGAAAAAGCCAAACGAGAATGCGTGAATTCAAGTTGTGATAATCGACTTATTATAGTCTAAATAGAAGAGTTACCAGCTTATCCCGTTGAGAAAAGAAGGAAAGTAAGGTGCCAGTCTACATTAAATTGTACCAAGCACAGCACACTGCAAAATAAATAAATCAATCACATATCCCAGACACACATCGCTGTTACAATAACCGACAAAAGACATTCAACAAAAACTAAAAACAGGAGAAAGGTCACTGCTTGCTTAAATGATGGTTTAAAAATAAATAAAAAATAACTTTATTAAAATAACATACCTGGTTTACTTTGGGCTCGGGCCTATAATGAATGTTAATCAGACACAGCGCCTATTGGTTTGGGTCTGGTTGGAGTTTTTCATTCCCACCTGAACTCTTAACTGCATTCACAGAGTCCTTACTGAGATACACACTGGCTTGCAAAAGAGTTTTTACCAACCTTTTCACATTTTTCCACGTCTGATTGTGTTAGGCCAAACCTGAGTGTATTTTACTGGACTGATCAATATAACATTTAATGGAAAAAAACTAAACAAAACACTGATTAGTGTAGGGTGCATTTCTTATCAACAATTTTTAAAGTTCAATTTAAAGTTAAGTCCTTTAGGTTATTTCTCCATCAGTTTTGAATATCTTTACTGACATTTTTCATTCTTTGTAGAAAAAAATATCTCAAACTCGATTGCTTTAAATAGCACTTTTGAAATCTTTTCATTTAGGTCTGAACTTTGATTGGACCATTCGAACACATAAATATTCTGATTTGATCACATGTTAAGGGTCATACTCTATTTTTTTCTGTCCGTCTTCCCATTAACTCTTAGCAGCTACCCCGTCCTTGCTGAAGCACAGCATCCCCACAGCATGATGCTGCCACTTTTACGAATGAATTGGTGTGTTTGGGGTGATGCGCAGTGTTAGCATTTCATGTCATCCGACCAGAATACCTGCCTGTGTTGTTTCTTCTATGTTGTTTGTGGCAGACAGAATTTGTTATGGACTCGTTCAACATAAATCCTGTTTTCATATTAGGAGGCGGCTGTGGAAAGAGTAGTCACTGGTACTGTGTGTAAATGATGTCAATGGTGTCAGAATGTGACTAGTTCAGGAACAATCAAAATATTAAAAAAATAAATAGAATAAAACTAAAATCCCTCTGAAGTTCAGGGCAGTACACCAATTTTACATCCTTTATTTTTCTCATTTACCGCTGACACAGTTAAGATGCAGCACATCTTAACTGTGCTGCATGCCATTTTAAGTCTTTTTATGCAACGTTCTTGTAAAACAGCATGAGAACAAGTGAAAAGGACAAACCGTATGACATATTGGGATAATCGCTTTGCCATTATCTGCACAAACACCATTTTGTAATGGACTGCATGTTTTTTTCTGTCGTTGGATTATAATCTTTGCTTTTAGACCGACTGGTTGCGGCCGTTTCGCTGTTGTACATTTAGGTTACGAAAGCCTTCTGCTTTTGTTTTATGACATCTGTGGCATAGAACTGAGAAAATGGGGTTCATTAAGCTTCTAAAGAGATTTGTCATTTCATGCATTAAGAACATAAAGGTTTTGCATAAGCTTAAGGTTGGTCAGTTTTATACTGGATGAGAAGGAAAACAGCAGGGGAAGTCCACAGTTGCATTCTAGGTGTCTCTCTTGCAAATTTGAAACTTTGCTTTTATTCAAATAAATCTGGACTTTTTCAGAAAATAAAAATCTTCAGATTTGACCAGATTAGTAATTGTGCTTTTGTTTAAAGGTGTTCTTAAATAATTAGACTTAGATGTACTTCTTTGAGATTTTTAAAAAAAAAAGTTATTCTTACTTCTCTATATGTCGTTTAAGGGATTTATATAGATTTTTCTTTTACTTGCTAAAATTTTATTACTCTTAACGTCACATAGTACAACCTGTCTTACCTCACTAAAGAGCATTGCCTTTTTTACCGGGTGATTTGAGTGGCGGACATAGACGACAGTCAGCAGTGCATTCTGGGATTAGTTGTTCTTAATACCAGCCTCTTTGTTCGGTCCTTCGTGGCACTTAACATATGGCGTACCGCATTCTGATGTTATTAACACATGCAGATTTAATGTGCTGCTTTCAACTGATGGCTACTGGCTCACGGGAATGTCCACAGGTCAACATCTCAGCACCAATTACTCTTATCGTTTATTGATCAGATCTGGTCTTTAGTATTATGATGGATCTGCAGCTGCACAAAAGGTTGACGTACGATTAATTAACGACGGTCGTCCCCTCAGCTTTGAAGGGCAGAAGAAGGAGCAACCCTACAGTAGTTTGAGATTTTGTAATGTTTTCTCTTCACATATAATATATTGATTTTGAAGTTGGTTTTGAATTCAGTATGTGAGCAGTGAAAAAGGGACTAAAACCTAAATTCAGGAGAAACACTGAAACAATAACAATATCCCTTTGTGTAAACATGTAAATTTTATGTAGTTATTTTTGCAGATTAAATCTAAATCTGAACTGAGGCGGTAAAATTGTCATCTCGCTGCAACTGGCTGCAGCAGCAGTGGATTACTGACGGCTGAATAATCCTACTGATGATGATGATGATGATAACTTTCCCTGAGCTCCATCATCTCTGGCTTCAACAGTAGTTACAACTGCATCTGTAAGCCTGGCATGACAAAATGTGCATTTGACACCATATAAACACACACACACGCACACACGCCCGCACACACACACACACACACACACACACACACACACTAAGTTGTCCATTTTGCTGGTGTAGTTTGTTGCACTTTAAGGGAACACATACAGAATTGTAAAATTAATTACTTGTAACTCCCACATTGCCTTATTTGATGTTATTGAAGGGAATCTTAACTTTATGCATACTGGAAACAGCTTAAACTGTAATTGCCTTTTATTCATTTATTTATTTTTTTGACCAGTCTCCAGTTGATTTAGTTTCAGTCTTGGCTTCAAAATCTTTTTCGATGCCTCCCTCGTCCTGTGGGTTGGTGGTGGGAGGAAGGAGGAAGGAAGGAGTCAGAAGTCTTCCTCAGTTGCCATGGAAATAACCCCAAAATCATCACATGGCTAACACCAACACTGACATTCGCACCTCTGATCAGTCCAAGTAGGATGCTTTTGTGCTGTGAGAATTTCCGATGGGTTTTTGTCTTTTGTTTTGACTATTTATAAAGTTCCTGAATGTGACTCTGTAACTCCATCTTGACATCAGGTGAAGGATTGCTCAGCTTTTTCTAAAGCTTATGGCTTATCGATGTCTAACCATTACCTGCAAGGACAGGTATCATAAATTAGAGTTAAAATGATACCGGCTTTGGAGGCGGCAGTACTTACGGTTGGAACGTACACAAAGAGTTCAAAAGGTCAAAGTTGGAGAACAGCTTATAGACTTATGGAACATTGTTGGGGAATCTCTGGACAAACTATCTTTGACATCTCACCCCTCGTGCAGCTCTGAGTATGCCAGATGGTGATTTGCCCCACGATGTATTTTCACTTTACAGTCACCCAGAATTTAGTTTTCTTTTTCTGTGTTTAAAGCGTTCATAGTCATGGTGCTATGTACTTAGGCAACATTCCCAGGACATTTGGAAGAGACCACTCTGCTTCAAATGTTTACATTTGCGATAGTGGGACAGAAACGACTGCAGTCGTTGAAAGCGTCACTCATTTACACTGATCGATTTCGATTGATGACAATCTCTTCATTCCTCACAAGCAGTCGAGATCTTATGTAGCAGAGGAATGTAAATGTACAACCCCTGTATTTTTAGGTTACACTTACCTTATTACACATTCATATCAGATAAGCTATAATACACTATAACTCAACCAAGGAGCTGCAGAAGCTTTCATTTTACGATAAACCCAACTTGGATCAAGACCAAACACTAGGTAGTTTTTAGCTTTAGAGAAACACACAATACAACACATGGAAAATAATAATTACCTTTATGTTTGGCAGCAGTAAAGAGCTGATGTCACCTCAAGTATGTCAAATATAATCTTCAGGGTCATAAGGCCAAAACGCTTTTAGATCAAATTTAATGCAATATTGAAATGTTTGAGCATTAGAGACACCACTGCTTGTCTATAAGATGGAGATACATCTTATAGATCAATACAGACTTTCCCCTGTGTGCCTTTTTAAATCAAATTTGTAACAAATCAATAGTATTTCATAAATGCCTAAAAAATAAGCGGGGATGAGGTGGCCCACAAGGACATGGTGGATTCCAGCAGATTTACTAAGAAACAGCCATTTGCTGATTGCTTTCTGTCCTGTCGTCTGAATCCCAAACTTTGAAAACCCAATTTCAGTTGCCCTTTGTCCTGAACACAGGATACACTCAGTGATGGTTATGTTCATTATTTCTAAAGATGATCAGATTGGCTGAAAGCGACAGACGGCAGCCTTTATTTCAAATCATGATAGGTGCTGTTGTTTCAATCAGAATGGATCCAATCAAGGATTACAAACGACTATAGAAGAAATAATGAACCCTGGTGGGCCTGACCACTCAACTTCCCATGAAAGAAATGCATTTAGGAAAAATGTTTTTTTTCTAAGCGAAGTGGAATAAAAGATTTACCTTCTAGAGGTGCTCGCTACTTTGGTGCGGGATCAGAATGCTTTTAAAGTGGAGAGGGTTTGGTTAATCCGTGGGGAGGCACCCCACTGAACATTACTAGAGATTAGAGAAAGATATTACTATCTGAATGCATTAGAGGTGTATTAGACAGCTCCGTGATGGAACACGGACTAATGCACAGGCTCTGAATTCTGGCGTAATCGGCGTTTAATTGCCACGAGTTTTGTTGTGATAATGGTATTATCTAATGGAAGAGCTGCAGAAGGTTTTGTATCAAGAAGAAAAGACGAGACAAATGGGAAAGACAGAGCTTCTGTCATAGACGAGGGTCTCCCACTTTCTGATGATTATCTGTCTGGTTGGATGTTTTTTTTTAAATTATTTTTTTATCCAGCCTGATGACACAAAAAGCCCTTGTTTGATGCTTTCAGCTGTAAAATACCCTGATTTCGTGTAAGGCTTTGTCTTTTTCAGTTGTTGCCTGCAGGTTCTTTTTGATGCCTTGCATCAAAAAGAACCTGCCTCCTCTGAACTTGCCTCCCGCCTCCTCTGAACTTGCATACGTTGCACATGCAAGTTGTAGCTGCCATGTTCAATGCAAGCATTTCACTACTTCTGTTCAACTTTGTTGTCAAGTAGGAGGGAACCCGAGCGAACAATGGCTTCCATTTACCGCAACATAATCAGACTTTTGTTTGCTGAGGAACATTTCATTGGATCAAATGAATCTCGTCCAGCGTTTGAACACCGTGAAAAACTAAAGCATGTATATGTGCAAGTCACCTATTGTGTTCTAATCTCAGCTGCAGTCATAAATTTGAGAAATCTGGTCGTCCTGAGATGGACCTCTTGTTTTTTTTTCTTTTTCCAATTGGCTCTTTACTGTTCAGATAATCTAGGCCAATGTTTTTAAGCATTTAGTGTTTCCAAAAGTTTGGTCCAGTTCCTAGCTAGGGGGAGTGCACCACTGTGTCTGGGGACTTGAATCGAGTCAAGTTTGTTTGTACAGCACATTTCAGCAACAACGTGCTGCAGCTCAAAGTGCTTTACATCATAAAAATGTAATGCACTCATCAATAACGAAATGAGCAATAAACGTCACATTTTGTCAAACGCCATCATCAAAATCATCAAGCAAGTGCACATCAAATATATTGATCAATGTTCGTACTAATCAGAGGGAACTCTAAACAGGTGGAGTTTTAGCTTTGATTTGAAGGAACTCAGTGTTTCAGCTGTTTTGTAGTTTTCTGAAAGTTTCTTCCAGATCTGTGGTGCACAGAAGCTGAATGCTGCTTCTCCGTGTTTGGTTTTGGTTCTGGGGATGCAGAGCAGACCAGAACCAGAAGACCTGAGGGGTCTGGAAGGTTGATACAACAACAGTTTTTCTTTTTTATGTATTTTGATGCTAAGCCATTCAGTGATTTATAAACCAACAAAAGTATTTTACTATCTATTCTCTGAGGTTACACATAGCAATCAAATAATAATAATAATAATAAATAAATTTAAGGGCATATGTAAGCTAGAAATATTTCATAGTTGACAATTGATTAGCTTCAAACGACACTTTGTTTAATTATTGAAGCAAAAGCCAAAGTCCACTGTAGCCCAATAACATTTGATTAATGGGTACCATTGCTTTATACCAGAAGCATTGATTTTTTTTTTGTTTTGTTTTTTTGTGTGCTTTTGCCTTTGATTATAGATTACTCCCTTTAAGGTTTATTTCAGTGGAACAGCATGCCTTTCTGATAACACCGGGAGCAAAGTTCAGCTACCAGAAACCTAATTATCCTTTGATGAATTGCCTTTTGTATCCAAAAACATCTCGGTTTTGCCGGCAGCGGAATGAGTGCAAACAAAACGAAGCTGACTTTCAGGAATTATTGACGGTAAATGATACCTGGCTGCAGCCTGATGCAGCACAAGTTTAACAAACTCAGTTAAAATATTAAAATAAGATTTAATGTTATAATTAATTAATTGCTTAATTATAATTAGACAAGCATTAAAATGTCATTGAATAATCTTGCTAAATCTGCGCTAGAATATTCTGATACTTGAAAATACTGCTTATAGTTTGTGAAAACAAATAGAAATATGACGCCATTCCACAAAAATGTCTCTAAAATACTGTGTCCCGTCTCGTTGTGAACCCAGTATGGTGTACTGTCTCACCTCATGAGCCGGACGAATCGCTGCTCCCTTTTTAATGAGCGCATGTTGTTCATTATACTTATAGATTACTGTAATTAGTGTAGGTGTTAAGGGAGCGCTGGAACCTGCTGCCTGTCAGATTGAGGTCGTGGTAGTTTCAGAAAACGTTGCTACTTCAGACCCATTTACACAAACCTCCCTTCACTGTTCTGCTGGTCATTGGCCAATTTAGCCGGACATGCCACGTCTTTACAACACTCAGCGGGATTGCGGAACCGTGTAATTTGCCAGCCTTTCTGTGAATCCGTGACTCAACACAGAACGACCAGTTCAGGGTCTGTTGCCACCTCGTCTGCTGGATCGGAGGTGGGACAACAACTGGTATGAAGGCTTGTGTAACGCATACCGAAGTCTGAACATCTTTAGTTCCAGGCTCAAAAGTGTTTTGTTAAAGGGCCTTTTGACTGAAGTTTAAAGATGTCAAATATTGTCACTAAACAATCTTTTTAAGGAGATCCACAACCTATAAAACACTTTAAAGTTGTGCTCATGCAGGAAAGAAAAGAACATAACACCACACATATAAACAGGCAGTCTACAGACAAGGTATAAAGAACCTATAAAAATTTTATGAGACAACTTATCAGCGAATTTAAGTATTTTACAATATCTTGTTTAAACTGATCTTTAACAACTGATCTTTACACAGTTCCTGTGTTTAGTGTGCAGTGCAACTACGGTTTAATAATTTCAAAGCTGTCCAAACCAAATAAACCAGTGCTGAAACCATTAATCGTGTTAATCACAAATAGTGATGATTAATTGTATTAATCATGATTAATTGTGATTTGCTCGATTATTTCAACAATTTATCAATCGATTAACCGTTTGCAGACTCAAATAAAGGCCATTTGCTGAAAGAGCAACACTCTTAGAGAAGTAATTAAGCCAAAAGTGTACAAACTTCTTCTTTATCTGCTCAGAAGACATTGCATTGCAAGCAATACAATGTTTTTTTTCCTTTTTTATAAAAGAATTTGTTTTAATCTTTTAATGTATTTGTAATATTTTATAAAATAAGCTGGTTAAATAAAAAATCTGCAAAATCTGCCATTTTTATTCAATTAATCAGAATAAAGAATAACCAAAAGAATAATCGATTACTAAAAAATAAAATAAAAAATTGTTTACCTGCATCCCTAAAATAAAATGAAAGGTGTTGCAAACCAGCCTCGGCTTCGTCGCTGCTAACGGTATTCGGTTTTGAATGAATAGGCGACTGTTTCCCATCAGTCAGATAACTCTCAATCTGCAGGCTGTTTAGTTTTGTTTGCAGGATCAGTGGAAAGGAAACGGGCTCCTAAAGTGCGATGACGGCCCTTGTTGTTGTCCACCCTGTGACTCAGCGTTTGGTAGCGAGCCTTTGGGAATGAATCATAACGGACATACAGTATGTGGGGAAAAAAGAAAAAGAAAAAAAGGTGTCGGAGCCGGTTGTTCAACTCGGAGACCGCTCCTGTCATAACTGAGGTAAGAAATACAGCTGACGTGTGTCGGACTGAGTTTCACTCCTCGGGTTCCAGCACAGCATGGATGGCCATGTGTATCTGTTTGCTCAGCACACGGCAACCTGTCATCGCTTTTGTTTACTGTCTGCTTGGCTGTATAAGCCCTGTGTTTAATCCCCCACTTTTGAGGATTAGGCTAATGGAGTACAACATCGTTTGGGCCTGGGTAAAAATCTTTTGCCGGAGAAAAGCCATTTGCCAAACAGACATTATTGTGCGACTGGTCGAGGGCGCGAGCCGCACAGATACTGTTGATAATGAGCCGTTTCCTAGAACACGTCGGACACGGCTTGATATTTGTCATGAGCTGTCTTTGGTCCAGAGAGAGGTAGATTACCACTTGGTCCATATTGCTCACCCCTAATTGGTAAGAAGTTCTAGTGATTGTGATTTAGTTACACACAATATTGTTTTCTATGTCAAATACTTAGACTCATTAAAGCTATTTATATATTTTCTATATAAGAAATATAAAATGTCTATATTTTCTTTTACAATGTGACAATATAATACTCCAGCAACAGGTGAATTTCTGAACACTTTTATACAAATCTTCACAAAAGTACCGATAAGTGTGGATGTACTTTTGGAAATATGAAAAGCCTCAGATCTGTTATTTTTCACCTGAAATCACAGGAAATAAATAAGGAGAATAATAAACTGAAATTATTGTTTTTGGACCTAAAGAGGAACGATCTAGAGTCAACACACAGCTTCAGTTATTACAACTAAAACCCAGCGATCAGAAACCTGGAAGTAGTGATGGACTCTGACCTGAACATTCAGAGCCACATAAAGACAGTTACAAAGTCGGCCTTCTGTCACCTGAAGAATATTTTCAAGATTACGGGATTAATGTCTCAGCCAAATCTAAAGAAACTCATCCATGTGTTTAGTTGCACTGATTACTGCAACAGCGTCTTCACAGGCCTGTCTAACAAATCAATCCTCCAGCTGCAGCTGATCCAGAACGCTGCTGCTAACATTCTCACTAGAACCAGGAAGATGGAGCACATAACACCAGTTTTAAAATCCCTCCACTGGCTCCCTGTAGCTCAAAGAATAGACTTTAAAATACTGTTGTTAGTTTATAAATCACTGAACGGTTTAGCACCACAATATATAAAAGATCTGCTGTTGCTGTGTCAACCTTCTAGACCCCTCAGGTCTTCTGGTTCTTGTCTGCTCTGCATCCCCAGAACCAGAAATAAACGAGCTGCATTCAGCATCTATGCACCACAAATTTGAAACAAACTTCCAGAAAACTGTAAAACAGCAGAAACACTGACTTCCTTTAAATTTCGACTAAAAACCCAGCTGCTTAGAGTTGTATTTGAGACGTAATCAATTATCAATTAAATAATGCAACTTGATTTAATGTCATGTTTTGATTGTTGATTGTATGTTGCATGGCTTTGTGTTTATGATGTAAAGCACTTTGAAATGCCTTGCAGCTGAAAAGTGATATACAGATCAAATTTGATTGATTTGAAGAATATCTACATATACGAGGGGTTAGCTGGGTTTGAAGGGACTTCGGATGAGCATTTTTACCAAGCCAAGGAAAACATTCCAAGTTATATTCACTGGGAGCCAACCATGCTCCCGTGTTTTTATTAAAGGAACAGCAGATTTCCGTGCAGCTTTTTGAACTTTATTGCTGGATTTATGAGTGAATAGGAAGGAACGGAATGTTGTTGTTATGATTGCTGACCCGCCGTTCTTCAGATTCGCTTACATAATCAGTCACACTTTTAAATCAAATTACCATCAGTCTTTCCTCCGTGCAATCAATCAAATGTGTCATTCAAATTGATTTCAGGCTCCACATTATCTCAAAAACAATGCACTTGTCAAAAATGATTATGACATTTTTACTTTATTACTTCAGCATATTCTGCTCTGCAGGAACATTTTGAAATCTCTTGACTGATATGTGATTCTGGACCTTTTGGATGCAGAATCCACGTTTGTTGTGCAGTCTTGTTTTGAAAATCAGTGCAAGATGACAGATAAAACACAAACAGCAGCTGGAGGGTATAAACTGACTTTAAATGGAATATCCCCTGGAATATCCCATTTTTGGACCAAAAATGTGAAGCATTCTGGGAGCTCAATTGGACATCTTTTGTTGTCCTGCTGTAAAGGTACTTTTTATCTAACTTAAAGGTTAAATTTATCCTTTTCAGCTGTTCATTGTGTCATAATGTTATTTTCTCTTAAAAAAACATACCTGGAGTGATGCTTTGATTCTTTTATGAATGTTTGAGCAAACCTTTAATCTCCCATGGCAACCATTTAAGGAAAGAGTAGGAGCTTCTTAAAGAGACAGAGGTCAATTTCAGTTCACCAAATTGCAAACCCAAATGTCTTTTGAGTTATATTTGACATATGCAACATTTTTTATAACTAAAGATAACAAAGTTACTTCTCTGTGCTATAAAATGGCACAATGTGACTGGTGAATACATAACACCCCTACTTTAAGATAATTACAAAAAATGAGACAGTGTCCTCTGAAGCACAATCAGCAGTTCGGTTGCCTTTGCTTCACATTAGATTGGTTGTAAATGTGATTTTTGTAAGTAATTTTTTAAATTTCTAATTGCCAAAGTAAATTCAAAGGATTAGATCTGAACCCCCTAGATTGGAAATCAAACATCTTTCATGTGATTGTTTTATGATTTTACTGCTTGGTTTAACACCTTCAGTCTTGTGGTGACTTGTGCTTTCATTGGACGTCAGATATAGCAGCAGACTGAAAGAATCACTTTTCAAACTTGACATGTAGCGTTATACATCACATGGCCATCTCATTACGTGATTTGCTTTCAAAACAATATAAGTAGATTAGCTTGTGGTCCAGATTCTTTTCACTGTTTATGAATACAAAATCATTTTCTTACAGATTGCTTTTTCCTTTTTAAATCCTGCAGCCAGCTGGGCTTACACACCATATGTCACCACTTCATCACTGCCCTGTGCAGCAAAGCCCACTCTGCAGGATACATACTGACTGTTTAGGCTCTGTGACAACCTCCTTTAGCTAGTCAAATGAAAATGTGTAGTGTTTGCGTGGGATAAAAAAGACTCCTAAGAATGTCTCTTGTCTTTGTTTGAACTTAAATACTTAAGGGATACGTTGACAGGTTACAGTGTTAATGCTGTCCTGTTGTTAGTTTCCATATGCGGCTATTTTAAAATCTCCTCCCTCGTCAAATTTGCATGTTCTCCTGCTAACTTGGCCCAGTTTTCTTCCTCTTAATGAAAACATAAACGTTCACTTCTTGACTAACTTTGGGACCTATTAAAGAGATGCGGCGGGTTTAGTCTGGCAGTAGCTTCACCAAAGACTGCCGTCGCTGCTGCTGATAAAAGTAGGCCATAACAATCCCAAAGACAAAAGGACGGGAACACTGTTGGTAATTGCAAAACCCAAAATTAGCAGTAAAAGGTGATGAATCTTTCTTGCAATCTTTATTAATTCCTAGTCAGCCCCCGGGCTTCATTTGGTGCATCAAATGAATGTGTGCTTAGTGTTTAGGGTCCACCCCTGAGCTCATTTCAAAGGGCCATTGCACAATATTAGTCACAGCATTTTCTCTGTTAGTGAGCTGGAGGCACCGTCTTGAGCTATTATCGAGTTAAAGCAGTCTGAAACACTGCAGAAAGCTTTGATTATGAGAAGAGCATTTGCGGTGTGATGTGCTGTGTGCTTCATTTTTGCATTGTCTGACCAGCGTACCTTCTGCCACATACTTACTATGTTCCCTACACATTTAGCTGTGGAATGCAAAGAGTGTGTTTTTTTGCTTTGTTTATATATTTGTTAAAAAGGTCTAATTGGTTAAAAAAAAAAAAAAAAAAAAAAGCCTTCTTGCTGTGGTCCTACGGCTATCTGCAGAATACATCGCTCTTAGTCAGAAATAACCAATGAGAACCACAGGGAGGGTTTAGTGCTATCAATCATGCAGCTCTTACCCTCCCAGTTGCTGTAGCTTCTCCCCATCAGTGGAACCTGCTGTGAATGCACAAGCTAGTTATCATAGCCACCAATGACCACAGATAAGCAGTTTTCCTGTAACGTTATGTTGCTTCTCCACCACTTGCATATTGAGCAGAGTGTACATGAAAATGATTGACAGCGCGTCCTGGCTCTGATTGGTTGTTTATGACAGGTAGTGCTGTATTTCTGCAGATGGCAGTAGCACCGCAGCTCAATTTTTCACATTTTATTTGTCCCATATGAAACTCTCACACATAGTGACAGTTTAAACAAATTTGTAAAAAAAACAAAAAGAAAAAAAAGACCTTTTTTTTTTTTTTAAAACTTACCTGCTGTTTCAAAGTTTTAGCTGTAGTGTGGAAATGTGTGACAATGGGTGTGACTATATTTCGCTGAGCACTGCATCCACCACCCTATGAGGCTGTAATGAAAGGTCTCCTCCATTATGAAGGGCACCTGTTACTCCTATTTACACTCTCAGTCAGTTCCCCCGCGCCCACTCCCACACCTTACGTAAACACGGACCACACATGCTTCATCTGTGCTGCCGTCGCAGATAACGAGCTCCGGCGTCACCGCCACACACCGACGGCTCCCTGTCGTTTCCCTTGCAACCACCGCCTGTCTGCTTTCTCTGCGTGTCACTCGGATTTCTACAACCCGGTAATTGAGCTTATTTTGCCTCAAGGGATGCGACTGTGTGGCATTTGATACAGGAAAGGGGCACTGGAACGGCCTAAGAAACTGCCTGCTACATTTGTCAACTCTCTCTCTCTCTCTCTTTCTCTCTCTCCCCTGTGAAATGAACTTTGTTGAGGGAAGTGTCAGGGAGATAACGATGTGTTGTCCACCAGTCTGTTAATGTGTGCGAGTAGCGCTGGAAAGAGGAAAAAGGTCAGCATGCAGAGTCTCATTCAGGATGTGCCTCTTTTCTACATTGTCAGAAAAGGGAGGGCTTGTGTCATCCTTGGGAAAATAACAGAAAAGCAAAGATAATTTGTGAGTCTCCAAACAGACTTGGAACTTTAACAAATGTGTAAGTGTTGAATCGCCGAACCTCTACGCTATTTTTAGCCTCTATTTCTCTGTCTTTTCGTGACAAACGTTTTTTTTTTTCAGTGGATAGTCCTCGAAGCAAAGTAGCTGTCCACTTCGCAGTCCAGAAGAGGTGGGGAATATATCAGAATATTTTTTTTTTCATCAGGACCTCTGGAAGCCGCAAAATAAAAATAAATATTTAATGAAGGCAGGAAGAAGGCCAGACGAGCGCAGAGAGGGATAGCAGACGACCAGATTTCTGTGTCAAGGCGAGTTGAAAACCACCATGAGGTCATCTGTCACTTTCTCACAGGGTGCTAATTTTAGCATCATCGCCCTCATCTTTCTCCCCTCGACACCCCTCTCCCCCCCGTGCTCCCGCCCTCCCTCCGTCACACCATTTAACACTGGCTACTGCGGCTCGCCTCCCTTTGTGTCGGCTCTCTTAACTGGTGACACCTTCAAGAAAGAGAGGAAAAAATAGCGATGGGGTGTGTTTTCAGTCGCCGTGCGACGTTGCTGGATGACGATGCACAACTAAGTGGGCGTGACCCCGTGCCTGGTGGTTGACGCGACTCAGACAGCGGTGAAGAGGGTTGTGTTTTTAAATTAATACGTGTGTGTTATTCATAGCATTTCTGAGACAAATTGTCATGAATCAAGTCACTCATAAATGCTCTGAATAATTTGTGTGTCCGTGCAAACTGCATGACTAAAATACTCATGCCACACTCATAGTGATGTGTATGATGTGCTGTCTGAAGGAGAGCCTTATGTTATGCAAAATTCACATGTTCAAGCTTTTCTTGCATGCGTTTGGTTTCCTACTGCTTCTAAAAACAGCCCAAGCACTTCAAAAAAGAAACAAAACCCAGCCGCTTTTTGGCAATAAGTTGACGTCTTTTTGGTGTCTGGAAAAGAGATGTTTCAAAAACCTCCCACTTGTTCAGTCACAATTGACGGACACAGCTCTGTCACCTAGCAACCCCAGTAGAGCTCCAGGATGTTTGACAAGCTGGTTGTACCGCTGTATGCGCTGTACAATGGCTGCTGGACAGCAGAAATATTTTGTTGTTCATTTTCCATCCAGACACTACTTGTTGCATTCTCATTAGTTGTGCTGGGGGCTCCACTTCTGCTTTTCAAAGATGTACGGCTATAAAGTTGTGCATCTGTTTGCAGCCATTTTCACGTGCGAGTGTAAATGTTGAGTTGGGGTGTGGGGGGCGTGGCCCTATTTGGATTTAAAGTGACAGAGATCCTAAAACAGGTGATTCTGAAAGGAGCTCAAAATAGGCAGAACTGAGCAAACTAAATTCTCACCATCTAAATGATTTTGTACAAAAAAAAATTGTTTTGTATATCCCATTTACCTATCCTAACCTGTTCAAGGAAACACCTTTAACGTGTTCTGCCTCAAGTGCTAGTGGCATTAAATAATAGAAAAAGAGATCGAGTCCCACTCGCATGCATTGCATTTGCACCTTAGTCTTTGCTGTAGCGATGAATTTGACACACATTCATTTTATTTAGCACATCTTTGCATGTGCATACGTTTCTGCTCCAAAATTGCCGTCTGATAGTCTGACTTTTACACGTTTTTGGAGCCAGCAAACAAAAAAGTTCCTATGATTGTGGCAATGAAATGTTTCTCTTTTCATGTTTAAAGTGGAACAAAAAAAGGAACAAATATTTTTACTGACTTATTCTGTCTTTCCACCTTTCCATCACATAATCCTCCTTGTAAGTCTATGTTTGGTGTTGTTAGCAATCTGTTTCTAGCATATATAATTAGCAGTTCTATTAATTGGTCTTTTTGGTGTGTTTTTGAAGCGATTTGTAAGGTTGTGTTGTTGTACACCTCAGGGCCGTCTGGATTTTAACCGCTATTGTTTCCACACTCCTTCAAAAGTCTTTCCCCTCCTGATGTTTAATTTGCATAATCGCTCAATTCTCATCTCTAAATCAGAAGCATCAAATTCGCCGTCCGATGAGCGGGCGTAATTCTTTTAATTCGTTTTTGTGTGTGTGTGCGTGTGGCGTCCACCTGAACTCAAAACACGGTCAATTACCGTTTTTGAGTCGCACGTGAACGACGGTCTGATACGTCTCGATTAATCTGCTTTTAATGTCAATCACTTAACGAGGCATTGTGGCGTCTGGCAGCTGGCTGTTACGGAGATGAACTGGAACACGCCCATTTCCTGACATGCAATCAGTCACTGCTTCCTTTGCACAGATACCCTCCTTCCTGCTCTCCCATTACTGGTTATTATTTTCTCCGACAGGAAGTCGGAGGCTGATATGGACGGACACTGACTGTCTTTTAGAGGCCTCGGTTTTGGTGGCAGAGAAACGATCTGACGAGTGCACCAAACTTTTTCTGGTGTCCGAATTATTCAGTTTCAGTCTCATATTCCAGACTAATGCAAAATGTCATTTCTCAGCGTATAATTCAGTGCATCAATAAAATGTTTTGGAGATTTTGTCTTGGTTGTTTTGAAACCAGTACAAGCAGTTTTTTTTAATTCTCATTTTTCATGGAATATTAAGGAGGGTTTTCTTGTGTGGATTTCATTGGGGGCCAATAACTCTGACCTTATTCTGTCAGTCATGTACCTTTGAATCAAAAGAAGCAATAGCCCGCTGTAGATGCAGTGATGACGTTGCAGGATTTTTTACAGACTTCTTTTAGCATCTTGCAGACTGCTCTGAGGGTGAGCATGCTCTGACAGCCCAGAGCTCGACACGTTAGCTCTTGACCTCTGAAAACATCTAACACTGCCCCTTTTTAAAAGATTGTCTAGTCCTGTTTTAATTTTATTGAGGGGAACATCTCTGGGGCGTTATCAGCTGTTGTTTACTATTCTTCCTCCTAATAAAAGACGGATTGTGGTGGAGGAAACAATAACTCCAACGTGTCACTCAAAGCCATCGATTGTGCCAAGCAAACATTGGTCCTGGGCTGTGTGCACTATAGGCGCCGCAGTCGCATGACCTCCCCATTTGCATCGGTAAGCCAACTTTCTGTCGTCTACCTTTTGTTTGCCTTGTTGACAAAGGATGTGGTTGATTTCAGCAGCATGCCTTGCGAGGCAAGCCTCCTCATAGCTGTGCTCCCTTTTACCTCTCTGGGCTAATGCTATTTCTCAAAACCACAGAGTAACTGTCAGAGCCTCTTTTTTTTTTCTTTTTTTTTTCCCCCTGCTTTGGCATTTGTCGCGCGCTGCTGCGACAGTTAAGCACGAAGCCTTTGTTTGTTCGCCGTTAACAAGCATGATGGCGTGCTTGAGATAAATCTGCCGCCGGACCGGCACAAAACGTGGAAGTAAGAAAAGAAAAAAAAAGAAGGAAGGAAGAGAGTAAGAAAAAAGGAAAAAAAAAAATAGAGGAGTTGTTACATAAGTGGCAACAGTCCTGTAGGGACAAGTTGGAGCGACTCCAGCTCCGTGGTGCGCACCTCCCCTCGTATTTTCGCACACCCACCCACACAGACCCACTCGCTGCACAGCCGAGGAGTGTAATGTCCTGTCTGACTGCAGGCTGGAAGAACCACAATAAGCAGTTTTCCTGGTCCAGTTGACCACAGCCGAGGGAGCTGAAGGAACAGGGGAAACTCTTTGTGAAGTCGAGGGCTGTGAGCTGCAGCACCAGGCGGCACTTGTGGTATCAGAGCTCTAGTTCGTACCGAACCTGAGGAAACATCAAACCTTTATACCGATTGCTCTTACTCACGTCTGGCTAGGAATGATTTAGATTTCTGTTCCAATACGTGCTGGCTCTTTGTCTCACTTTCTTCTCATATAGTTTAGCTTTCACTTCCTCTGATGATTTTTCTCTGTGGGTTAACTTTCTCTCATGCTTCCTTTACGTCTCTCGACGTCCTGAGTGCGAGAGTGCACGGACGTGTTTCTCTGCTTTTTTTCTGACTTCTGTCTGGCAGCTGTGCATGCTGCTTCTAGTGTCCCGGCACGGCTCAGAAAAATATGTCTTACATTTGTCGTCATATTTTGACAAATTTTTACTCTTGGGTATTAAGTCTGAACGGAAGAACAAAAATTCAAGGTTATGATTGCACTGCATGACAGCTTCCTACCGTTTTAAAAAAAAAATGCTTTTCAGCCTTTTTGTTCCTCGCAGAGGTTCATTTTGTTTATAAAGAATATAAGAGTGTTTCATCGTTGCCTTATTAAAATATACTAACTTATTATTATTGTTTTAAAAATAAAAAAAAAATATGGGTGCAGTCAATGATTTTAACAACTTTGATGCACTCCAAACCATAAATTGGTTTGTTTACTTTACACCTTATATATAAAGTTTTAAAAAATCTCCTCTGATGCATTACATTGACCTTTACAAAAGCAGTAGATGAATTGCTTGGCACTGTTTTGAATTAGGGCTGGAGTATATTAGCACCATATGTAATTGCAACGTCGATCTGCCTTATTTAGCCGTTGCATTGGACTGTGTTTAGCTCAGCTCACATCAAGTACTTTCAGTGCCCTCAGGACAAACATTCCCAATCACACCTGACGAAGCACCGCCACCTTTCTGGTCTGCGTTTCTCTGCGTTGTTTATCCTGTCAGCTCAGTTTCTGAGTAAAGATCATGTCAGCGTTCCCATCAATAAGCCATTTTCCCAACATGTTAAGCTGTTTGAACAAAGACATTTGCGCACCTTCCAACACATCTTACCTTGTCGTTTACAGACTTCAGGTCCATGGAAGTGGTGTTGATGAGCGTGTTTGATGCCACCCCCTGTAATATTATTATTATTATTATTTATGACTTCTCCATTGCTAGCCCCTGTAGGACGATGGCAAACTTTAAACCGCTGTGCGAGGGTGTGGGTTACTTTCTGTACATGGCTGCGTCTCGACTGATGGTTCATTGTTTTTCTGTGAGTGCTTTATAGATAAAAATTAATACAGCTCGCACATATTCTGTTGCATAATAATGTGTATAAATCTTATTGTGCAATATGAAATCTACAGTATATATGAAAGTATTCCGCTTGGGCAACTGTCACATGAAAGTGCAACGCTGCGTTAGCCTGCAGATGTTAGCTCTGCGATAGTGCCAACACTGTTAGTGTATATTTGGTGAGTGAATTATTAAAAATATGCAGTTCGAAGTGTTTCTAGATGAGATCTCAGTTATTTTCGCATTTCAGCTTTTCGGCTCTGGTGAATAACGACTGTTCACTGTACATAAACCTGTTTTTAGCAAGTAAGCTAACAATTGCAGCTGTGAAAAAGAGAATGCATCTAATTACAATGATTATAATTTTCTCTAAAATAACAGCGGGCTCATTGTACTTTTTCATAAATGCAAAAGATTTTGCCTTTTGCCCCATGACCTACTCCGTGTGCTAGTCTTTGCTTACAGAAATGAATTGTTTTCAGGGTTTTTAAGGTAGGGGGAAGCAGTGAAATTCCAGTCTGCTGCCACTAAAACTATTTTTCACCCCCGTTTCCCACTCATCGTCCCGCCCTGTCGCAGACGTCTGATTTATGTTCCGGCGTAGCGCAGCGAACCGCAGAGATCGATGCTTTTTGGATGGATCCAGAGTTAATCTGAGGAGGAGTCGCTGCAGATGAAGCGCAGATCTGACGGCAAAAATAGAAAGCAGTTCATTTTCGCTCCACAGCTCAAGTTTTCCAGCATTCATTAATTTCCCGGCTTGCAGCGGTCGTGCTTTATTGGCCGGAGCACCAATAAAGCTCCGGCCAACTGTTGAGAACTTATTTTCACATCATCCGCAAGCAACTGCATTTCCTGTGTCACACAAAGCTCCGTGAATCGAACAGATATTGCCGGTGTAAAAGCTCACTCAGCTTTTTTTTTCTTTTTTTTTTTTCTCCTTTGAACCGCTTCCTGTCGCATGTCATCGGGAAGCCGTGAGTGTTTTGTCTGCAGATCCTTCGTCCCGCTCAATTACAGTTTGCAGTTCCGGGTTCAAAGTCACTGAATGCAGGATTAAATATAAAAGAACATCTACAGCAACGTTTGTTTGCTGGCACTAAAACTGGAATTGGTTGTAACTGTCTGTTCTGTTTATCAAATTTGTTTTTTTAAAATCTCTTTTGGCCTTCGCCTCTTTCCTGCTGGGCTTGTTGTCGATCCAAAAGCAGGCCGGTCGTTGGCTGTTCGCATCGCTCTCGCCCAAACAGCTCTTCAGCTATAATTGCACAAAAGCAGGCAGAAGCTGACTAATTAGATGGAGACGCACAAAAACGTGCTGTTATTTATACATCTCCCTCTGCAGCACACTCCAACATAATAGGTGGATATTATACCGTAAACGAGGATAATTCTGTACCGAACAAGGGACAAATGGGAACAAAAGTACGTTTATACGGGTATTAAAAATGAATTTTAGCGTCACTACCCATGTTTTCCGAACCATTGCTGCACCAGAGAGGGTTTAAAAAATAAAGACCTGCAGCTGAGTACAATATTAATACAGGATCACAGTATAAATAATAAATACCCAATGGGTGTAATTTGATAATATTGCATAAGAGCTGCAGAGACTTTCTTTAATATGTCGGATCAGAAATATTAGGCACATACGCTCCCAAGCATAATAAAAGTCTGAATGAAACAACCTCATCAAAACCAGAGGCGGCGTGATTTCACATCAATTCTCCTAACACTGTTTATAAATGCCTCACGGTTTTTATACCCAAACATGGAGATGTCTAAATTACTGATGGGGGGGATAAAATCTGATCGCTTCATAATCGAGACGAGAAAAAAGAGGAAAACTTTAGTCTTTACTTGACTTCATTTGATTGCCTTCATTGTATTGTTTTAGTCAAATCTTCTATACCTCTGAATTAACAAGCTTAATTCAGAGGTTTAATACCAGTTGCAGGCATAAATATCTTTGTCACATTCTGTGGTGTGCTCCCATGTAAATATGGCTATTTGTCACTGCATGTTTATATGGAAACTACTTTTAAATATTTTATGATCATATGTTTTGCTCATGAGCATTTTACGGTGAACAGATGCTCCGGTTCTCGCCTCTGCGGGGTGTGTTTTCCTTGTCCTGCTGAGAGATTACAGGCTCTGCGGTGGATTAGCCCCGCCTTTCCAAAATCCAATTAAGACTCTCCCTTATCAGTGACTTCAAATCTCAGTCAGGTCAAGGTTGCTGGAGAGTTCACTGAGCCAATACACACGAAACACATCCAATGAATTGGTAATTACATTTGTGTGTAACTTAAATAACTTGAGATTGTAAGTGCCACACAATTAATGGAGTACTTGTTTTAAACTGTCTTTAGTTAGTGAACTGTCTTCACTAACTAAAGACAGTTAGTGGACCTAACTGTCTTTAGGTTCACTAACAGGTATGTAATTATAAAAATATCACTTTAGTGCTCGTTCCAATGGGAGCTAGTGTGAGCTACATTGTTGCTGTGAAGGGATGTCTTTTTTTTTTTTTTTTTTAGATTGGCATCAGCATCGGTATCGACCAATGTTTGTTGATTGTAAAAATATCAGTTTTGGCCCCATAAGTGGAGCAATTCTGATATTAATGACCGATGTGTATTCCCATCTTGTCTTCTGAGTTTTGGGAAAGGAAGAAAAAAAGGCATGTGACAGTGATGCAGCAAAGAATTGTGGGATGTTGAACTGAAGCGAAGAAACGATGGAGAAACGGAATATGACAGCATCAGCCAAAGCAGCAATGTTAATATCGGATATTGATATCGATCAAAGTGTTGATATTGATGCATTCCTTCCCCAGTGAGACAAAATGTATGAAGTTCAGAAGCTGATTTAATAATTTGAGGCAGTTTAATTTCTGTCAATGGGTGTTTTCTTAAAAAAGCACACCATTTGTAACATTCTCCTTTAAGATACCAGTCACAAAGAAGTGTGATTTGTATCACTAAACTGCATACAGTGACTACATTTAATCATATTTCTAAATTTACAAAATTTTATGTATGCGCCCATTGAACAAAGAGTGGAGAAAATGGTAAAACTAACAATCCCGACAATAGTTTTGGTCAGTTTTTTAAATATCGTTCTCATCACGTTAAGAAGTTTCTCACGATAAATGATAAACGATACGATAAATGGCCACCCCAACTGAGACCTCCTTTGAAAACAAGTGTTGACAACCAACATCGCAAGTTCACTCAAACATTATTTCCTCTTTTCTTTCTTCAAAATAAGACACTCAAGCAAAAATCCAGTAGGATGAAATGGTTTAAATCTACATCATGAGCATAACAGCTTAGGCTTAAATCACCAAATGAGACTGATTGCTCAGAGCCACTGCAAAGTCCTTTGTGAAACGGATATCGCGTTCCCAATAAATATAATAATGTGGCGTTTTAAACTCCCCAATGTTTACAGTCAGCTCTTGGTAATGACTTCACGCGGCTTGTGTTGAGCTGCATTTTCCACCTTTGCTCGTGTTTACAAAGCATGAACCTCCATCACTGGCGTGTTTAGCGGAAGACCTTTTAAAACCAAAGACTGCAATCGCCTCCAGCTGGTTTTAAATGCGCCGCATGCTTGGTGTCGTGTTGTCTGCGGGGAAAATAATCCAAACTAAAGCCAGCTGTGTCTGCTCTTTGGGTTTGGAACCGGAGGCCCGGCCCTGAAAGCCTGCTGAGGGGGAAAGCTGCAGAGTTGTTTTAAGGTCCTCCTCTGGTGGGAAAAGAGCAACACATTCTTTCATCTGCATTGGGGCAGATGAGCAAAGAATCGTTTATCTAAGGTTGTTCTTTGTTTTAAGAGTTTACAAGGCTTCGAAAAAGGAATTTCTTAAAAAAATAAAATTCATTAATTAAAAAAAAGTCCTGAAATTTACTTTTGCCTCTCCATATTCATACCGAGGGACTGATAGCTGTGGGGTGATTGTTTTAATAAACTGTTGCTTTTCTGTGCAGCTGTGTTATTTCTGAATGACACTTTAATGGGAGCTAATTGAAAAGCAGCAGCATCACTTCAAGACACGTAATGATTGCGTTTCATTCTTGAGGAAGGACACGACGAAAAGATAAAGCTGCATCTTAAAACAGTATCAAAATTATGTTGAACATATAACTTTTTGTTTGTCTGAGTTTACTGCTCGCAGGAGAAATGACTTATGGTCTTTCACCAAAGACAAGAGAAATTCTACAACCATTGACGCCAATCCATTTATTTTTTTCACTTTGTGAAGGAAGTTGCAATCATGTCTTCTCCTGAGGTTTGTTTGTGGCGTTTTCTTCAGTGGTTCTTGGTGCAGCGCCTCCGGCAGGCGCGTGGGGGAACGGGTTTATCAGATGGTTTGGATTGTTTGACACAGTGCGGTGCACCAGCTGAAAACGTAACAAATGTGGCCCCCCAATCAAACCGAGTCTACCAGATGTGAAAACAACCAAAGACGTGACTAAGCATTCGATCTGACCTCAGACTATGAGTTGTAGAAACAACCTAAGATGCCACTAACAACTCTGTCTGACCCACCAGAGTCTCACATCTCAATAAAATGCAATGAAATTCGAGGTTGTAAAAAAGACGAGAGTACAACAAAACCTTAGAGTCTGAATACCTTTTCCTGGTGCTGTACTGATTGGTTTGTGTAGCCGTATATGCTGAATACTTGTTGAGAATCGGGGTGAGAGAGTTCAGGCATTTCTCCTACAGTCTCCCCCTCAGGCCCAGACGGGAACGCTTGCTAAATTCTCACTTCACTGAAAAGTTCCCAGAGTTCATAGGGAACTAACTCACCCGGAGCAACGATAGACACTTAACTTTTTATGCCGGCTCAATTCTCATCAGAATGAGCTACGCCAACCCACCGTGTGCACAAAACTGATTCGGCGCCTCTGCTCTGCCAGCGAGGGGAGAATAATTCTGTTCGCACTCTTTCACATGTATAAACGACTGGGCTATTTTGGAATAACTGGCTAATCTCTTCTCTCTACTCCGTCCTGAACTTTGTCAAAGTTTACCCTGAGTTGCAGCAGCGTTCAGGAGGAAATGAGAGACACATTAAACGTCTGTAACCAGACACCCGGTGCTCTGCGGCTGCTGTACTCATTCGCGCTGTTCAGAATTATCTTTATTTTCTGCCAATTTCCCTCTTTCCGAAGCCATTAGCAGCAATTGAATGAACCGCTTTAAGTCCCCGAAGCCCCTTGGCGCTTCAAAACAAGTCGGTCATGTGTAAAAAGACTTTCTTTACCTGAAAGGACTCAGTCAAGCATTTATCAAGGGCCAGTTAGCAGAGAGCAGCAGCATCTGGAGAAGTTAAAAAAAAAAAAAATCCTCAGAGTGATTTTCACAAGCAAACTCCCTCACACACACAAACACACATACAAACACACGCTGTGAGCAGTTTAGCAGGCAAAACCAGTTTTATGAAAAGATTACAAATCCCAGTGTATGAAAGCCCATCTGTGTGGCCCCTCAGTGAGAGTCACTCAATTCAATAACCAACAAATCGGTGGCATAGTTACCTCCTTTCTGCGCACAAATTAAGCAAATCGATCAGAATTATTATAATGTTAGTAATTCAGTCATTTCTGATCCATTATAACATTGGATATAGATACAAGGTCTAAACATGTAAAGGTTTTCCTGAAGCAAAAACATTCATTCAGTATCCATATGTGTAATTTTTTCAGACTTAGACCAAGATTTTAATCGTCTCAAAGGCTTTTTTTTTTTTTTTTTCCCTTTTCCTTCGTTGTGACGGGGATTGGCTGCATTCAGTCTCACTACCGCAACTTCCGTTACTGAAAATAGTAACTAATATCCACTTGCTTCTGCTTTTTAAAAAATAAATAAGTTTTAAAAAAAAAACCCAAAGGTGTAGTAGTTTCATTCAGAGTGAACAATTCAGTCAAAAACCACCTCAAGCCAGCATAAAAACATTTTTGCAAAAGTGAGGACTTTTTGTTTTTTTTAAATAATCTTTCTGTTTCAATCAACCTTTTCTAGTACACTTCAAAATGCGCATTAAAAAAAAAAACATTGATGAAAACCTGGCTAATAACTTGTTTCACTCTGTTTGATAACTTTACCAAATTCATACACTGAATCTAAACATATGGTATTATAAATGGGATAAAATTCAAATATATGCATTTGAAAATATGGAAGTTTATGTTTTGTATACTTTTTAACATATTTTTGTGAGTTAGGGCTACATAAATGCACTAATCTAAACAGACTCCATATGCACACATGTTAACTTTTGGATGTGTATATTTCTTTATTTTGCTTCATTGGGAGATATGTCTTATTGTCTGAGATTTCTTTTAATACTATAGATGGATTGTTTTGCTCTAGTATGGATTATCAAACTGATTTTTTATGGTGTTATAAATAAATACCACAGATGGTGCAAGCCTTTCAAAATGCATGGGAACCGGGTTCTATCTCGACCTGTAATGATGATGAAAAAAAAAAAAAAAAAAGACGCCTAAAGTGTAGCAGTGGCGTTCAGCTGCTCAGAGGTCGATGCCGAGTCAAAGGGAGGCTGTGCTGAAATCCTGCCGTGAATTGAAGACGGAGCGCTGAGGGACGAGAAGCACCACGCCCTCCTATTTAAACCTCCACATTACCTACTGAACCGGATCGGCTGCTGGGACGCTAAACATGTTTAATACATGCCTGCATGCTGCCGGCAAGCCAAAACTGGCAATTGGTTGTGGAATCTTTTTTTTTTTTTTTTTAACCTTTAAATAATTCAACCAGGACGTTGTAATAGACGGGGTTTAATTGAAAACAAAAAATCCAGCCAAGTATTTTTTTGTCAAGTTTACAATGAAAATGTCTTAATGTTTGACTCATCTCAACTTCTAAGTACATTTTCATCTTGCTGAACAAGTTGCTTGTAAGTTCGTTTTGTCTCATTTCACGTGTTCTAGGATGTTTTCACAATAAACTGGACAAAAAATACTTGGTAAGGTTTTATGTTTTTGCAGGGGAGATGAGCAACTTTTGATGTATTTTGACATCCTGAATTATCCTAGCTGCGTCACAGCTGCGGAGTTGCAAAATGTATGGATCGGAGCCAGTTCAGCCCTGGTTTCCACCCGAGCCATAACACCAGCAAAGTGGAAGTGGACGGTAGCTGTGACAGTGATCGGCCTTAAGGTCTGGAACTGCAACAAATCAGTCGTGTTTTTGATCTTTCCGTCTGATTTGTTTCTGTGGATATTTCCCGACCATAATCCGCTGGAATCACCTTCGATAGGTGGAGTTTTAAAACCGAAAGGTGCAGCTGCTTTAAATCACATTTCCATATGTTTAAATGATTACTTTCTTGTAATTCCCTGTCTGTGTGCTTGGGCAGAAGAAGAAGAAGAAAAAAAAAAAGGAGATTTGAACTTGTGAACTGGAAGACATTAATTTTCTCAAGTGGATTGTAAAGTGAACTTCCTTTATTTCATCTTGTATGAGATGAAATGATTGTAATAGGTAATAAGTAATCATTTAAAAAGTTTCATTAAACTCCTACTTTCTGTGTAAATCCTTTCGATCCAGTGTGAGTGATGGCGCGGTTATTTCAGTGGTTATGATTCGAACAGCACTAGGATGCTATTTTTGTTAATGTTGCATTTCTGGCATCTGATTTCTTACAGATACAAAAAATGTCTAAATTATGATATTTTTCATGGGTCATATGCTCCGGATGTATTGCTACTGCTTTTTTTTTGTTTTTTGTCATAGCTTGTAATATTAATATTGTTTTTTAAAAATAAAAAAAAATACCTCTGAAGATCTCAACATGTTATTTTTTTTTAAAGTGTCTCCCGTATTAGTTGCATTGAAGCTTCGCTACTTATTTGTATTTATTTATTTTTTTCATTTTCCTAATTTAGAAATTAAGTAGCAATCAGTTTTCCTAATTATCTCAACATAAACCAGCTAAAATTAGCCACACTACTGTGTTGTTGCGTCCTGACAGAGAGGCATTGGTGGCGTTGAGTGGTGCGCGTGTGAAACGCGTGTCGTCCCGCAGAGCGAGGCCACTGGGAAAACCAATCACAAACAGCTGGCCGCTAATGAGAACCCCAGAACACACTGAGTTTCAACCTCCTTAATCTTTTTTTTCCTCGGCTGACCTCCTTTTCCGTCTTTTCTTTCAAAGCAAGCAGGTCCTGACGTTAAGTCTCACACTCCTAAAACCAGCTGTGGAATTGGATCAGCATCAGTATTTAACTTAAGAAGCACATCAGGGGTTGCGAGAAAATCATAACCAAGATTTTAAAAAAAGCAGCGAATCATTTGACTGGGACACCAACACAATGAGGGCGAAAATAATTACAAGTCCTGACCAGATGGGACCGTTCACAATATTTTTTTTTTTAGCTGTCGTAATAGATGCGGTTCATGAAATGAGACGGCTCATGAACGTTTCAGAGAAATTCTTCTCTAGGGCAAGAATTAATAATGTCCTAATGCCAAGTTTTGTTGCTGAACAGGATCCAAACAGAGGCAGGACAAGATCATGTCTAGGTGAATATTTCATGATGCAACACGGTAACAAACATGCAGAGGTTGAAGGCATCCCCAACAGCAGAAAACAACACAAAGAAAGAAACAAATGGTTCGGGCAAGGATCTGAAAATGATCTCAGATTCAAACTTTAGCATCATTAGCTGCTATGGCTAACCAAATACAGCAGGGTGTTGAGCTTGAAGCGGTAGCCTTCACGTTCATAGCCTATAATAAATGTTGAAGTTGCATGCTGACACCAACTGGGCAGCGCTTTGCTTTCCACTGCTTATTTATGTTTACATTTTAACCTCCTTAGGAAATAAAAGTATTAGTATTCAAAAGTTTGTGAAGGGAGAAATTCCCCTCAGAATTTAAAAAAGATTTTAGTCTTTACTTTCATATGTTGAGTCTTCATAGTTTTTAAAATTGATTCTGCTTATGACCTTGCAAATGTTTTCTAATGGATATTAACAAATATTGGCAGAATTTAAGCACTAAGAGTCATCTCTAAATTTGAATAAACAGAAGACGGGCATCAAACCTGACTCATGTGTCAGAGACTCTTCAATAAAAAGATTGCTACCTGCGGCTCTGACATTCACAATCTAAGGCCTTTTTTACCTTTAAATCAGAGAAGTGGGTCAGCCGCGTCCCATCAGCTCCCCAGTTCGGGATGAGTTATGGACGTTCTCTGCTCCTGAAATGTATTGCCTGTCTCGCTTGGTGGCTGGCGGTGGTGTGACTTATGGTTTCATGGTTTCATGCTGGCTGTGGACTGATTGCTCCTCTGAGGCAAAGCGAGTCCAACGGGTCGGGGTTGGTTGCGATGCGAGATGTCTGTGTTGGGGGGTTGTATTGATTTGCCATGATTAAAGTAAATGTCAATACAAATAGCTTTCCAGCCTAACTCCTGGCTCTATAAAGCAGTTCTTGAACTGATTTGGAAATTTTGCTGTATTATTCCTGTATTTTTAAAGTTTCATTCCAGTTTTTCTAGCAGTGTTAGTTATCCCTACCTAAAAAGAAAATCCAACTTGACCCAGTCCAAGTCAGCACACATTGTGCCCGACTAATTAGCTAATCAGCCCGAACCTGACGTAAACCCGACAATATATTATTCTAATTAAACTTTACTGATCGGACCTTAATTTGAGTCGGCTTGTGTTTAACGTGTTCCAGCTCCATCTTGTTGCTTGTTGTAACCGCAGGGTGAGTCAAGTGCAATTCATCTGGAGTGTGTGATTAATAGGAGAATCACCGCACAATAAATACATTGCTGCCATCGTTAGAGTCTAAAGGACGTCTGCCTCTTACTTACTTTCTTTCTTTTCTCAACGTGATATGTTGTCAACTCCTTAAATTGTACGTAGATTAAAGCTGCTCATTTCGGTTGGGGTCGGGTTCAGGCCATAAATCTAGACTCTGCTATAGTTACTGTGAGCAGTCAGTAATTAGTGGATTATTTCAGTAGTTATATGGCTGTGTTGTTCACTGAATGGCTCATTAAAACACGTTCAGTGACGCTGTCACCTGAGTGAGTCTTGAGGGAGTTCCCATATTTGCTTAGCATTTAGTCTTAATGTTTTATTGTGATAATAGGGCAGTTTATTGTGGTGTTATGAGGCAGCCTATACCCAGCAGCACCTGCAGATATTCTTAACCCACCGCTCCAACTTCTTTCCAAAAAAATCTATTTTTGCCTTATTGCAAACTATAAAACCTTAAATTATTTAAAGTGTTTGTTGGAAACGCAGAATGTTCTGCTTTTCCCTCATCACTATCACACTTTTATCTTTGTGCTCCAAAGTGAGAATCACACGTGAAGATACCATCTGCTCACCGTCTCTGCCTCCAATAACACACTCATTAAGTCTTGATATGGATTTCCACTGGTCTGGCTCCATTTGTGGTGTTTTTGGCCCAAGCAGCATTCTTGTAGCTATTCATTTCAATTCTCCTTTGTTTTAATTTCCCCCTCCATTTTAAAAATAATTAGACCACAGTCATTTGTTTTGTGTGAAAAACTAGACAGAAACATCGATGCCACTTACATTATGAGCCATAGTTTCATTGGAGCTGAAGGGGTTAAAGCGATGATGTCATCCTCTGCTGCAGAAGTGACCCTTGACCTTCCGCTTTTGTGGCGTTCCTCATATGAGACTGTTTATGGTGTGCTTTATGACAATACAGACAAAGAAAGGTGAAGCATTCTTCCTGGAATGTTTCACCTGGCAGAGGAAAATCAAAGTGGCACATTTTTGCCTTATTTTCCTTCAAAATGAATTAAGATTAGTTGAAAAGGACGTTATTTCTATTTCCCATCCCTGCCTGGTCAAATCCATTAGTTAATATTTGACCAGACATGCCTGTTGATGTGAAGTGTGGGGCGTAAAGCTTCTTTCCAAGTAAATTAGTGGCTACTGAAATTCAAAGAACACGGTAAATATTGACAGGATCTTTGCCGCCCACATTTCAAACATCTAAAACGACGGCACACTGTGACTTAAGGCGTGACGATGTAAAACGTTTGGAATGCGTTTCGTTTCGGGGTTTTTTAACCATGTCACATCCAGCAGATAAGGTATATTAAAAAACATAGATCAAAGCCGCTATATGATGTCGGAACGTTGCGGTTAAGTGCCAAGCAAAGCATGTTGTTGTGAATTATTTATGAGGAGAATGTAATATGTGGTCCAAACGCAGTGGAGATTATAACACTGAAGAGACATGGTGGTTTCATGAGGTTGGAGTTATGATTAATAATCTGCCAGCGACATCGAATTTATCTGGCATATTTTTAATAATAGTGGATGCAGATTTATCACAGGACAGAGCGCAGATAGATTTAACTCCGTTCACTTTGATACCAAATTACAGCACATTTGTATGCTTTCTCTCTCTTTTTTTCTTTTTTTTCTTCAATATATATTTATGTATCACCCTGTGATGGACAGGTGACTGTGACACCAGCACCACAGCAGGGATGAAACACTTTGTCTCATTTGACTGTGAAAGTTTCGGACATTTTGCTTGCCCATTTGGGCAGCAGCAGCAAATTTCATTTGAGCTTGAAGTTGTTTCGATTGCAGGTCTTTTTATGCAGTTTGCTCCTTACTCAGTGCGTGATGATGTATACCTCTAATGAAAACAGTGAAGGTTGTGTTTCAGTGCTTTTTTTTTTTTTTTTTTTCTGGGTCAAAAGTTATGTCTAAACATGCTATCAATTTTCATTTTGCATGAAGTCACAAACCTTGAAGAAGGTCTCAAAACAACAACATTATCGTTTATCGCAATAACATCTGGGACAATTTATCATCCAGCAAAATGTGTTATCGTGACAGGCCTATTTATGACTACTGATAGTCGTGGCTCCTGTCAATTTAAACAACATTGTGGATTCTTTAGCATCAGTGTTTATGTGTATTTGAGCTTATTTGTAATTTATTGACCTTTGTGTGCAGTAGAGAACATCAACAATGTTTTTTTTTTAATGCAATTTATAGACCAATCTCTTGCTTGTATAAATCTTGCAAGTTGCATAATCTCTCCACCCTGGAAAAAAAACCAGTTCAGCTAAATCAGTGAAAGCTCAGAAGTGTTCGATGTTGAAGCCGAGCGGATTTAAATTTCTGAACTTATCTCTGAACCAATCTTGGTATTTTTAGAGGGAATGAAATGAAGCGACCAACCAAGGCCGGTGCATCACGTCGCTGACGTAAATGAAATCACTGAAAGACGTTCGTAGAGACTAGAAACGAAGACCATTGAAAACAGCAGAGCTCGACGCTTTTATCTCATGAGGTGAGCGCTGGCCTTGAGAACATTAGCTTGTCAAAGAAAAAAAATACAGAGCTTTCTTTCAACAAGGTCTTTAAGCAGAACTAACAGTTAATTAGACACATTTGCTCTCAGATGGGAAAAATAAATAGTTTTTATTATTCTCTCTCTCTCTCTCTCTCTCTCTCTCTCTTTTTACGACCCCCAGTCGGCCCTCGGCTCCCTGTCTCGTCTTGGTGTGAGGCAGTTTGGTAACAGGCGCCTTCCTCCACATTGACTCAGCTGCTTCCATTGGCTGTGTGCTTTGGTGTACTCAGCGACCTAGCACTTAGACTTACAGAACCATTCTGTGTGCTCTGACAGCGTGTAGGCACAAGGACTCGAGTGTGAGGCCCCGGATGTGCATTCAGTAGACGCATGACAGCCAACTGTGCCTGTCTGTGTGTATTTGGAAATGTTGGGCGGTGGAGAAGGGCGACAATATTAAAGGCAAATTCCTGTCAGCTTTTAGAGCACGCTGCAGTAAGTTTTGGTTTTGTTACGTCCCACTGGATGTTGTTATTCAATGTTCACTGCACATTTATTTAGCTGGTCCTTCTCTGTTACGTAGGAAAACTCTCTTTCCCAAGAACCCACTGTTGCCGTTAGAGAACCACAAGGTTTTGTCTTTGGGTCAGTTTTATTGACATTGTACATGATTCTCTTGGGTCTGCTTTTGTAAATACATCAGTTAATTTCACTGCTATGCAGACGACACACCAATCTATCATGTACTGAGTTAATAACGATGGTTTTGGTGTCAAAAACTGGGCCCTACAATCATTGAATTACCCACCACCCCAAACATAAACAGAAGCAGAAGACACAACTTCTGACTTTGAGTTTAAGGCGCTCCAGCAAAGTATAAAATATTTGGTGCTCCACAGGCAGAGAGAGGACAATATTCAGCTTCAGTCTGTGCCTCTGCTCTGGGTCAGGCAGCCACTCCATTACTTTGATATAAAGAAACTGTATTCCTGGAGTCACCTGAGGACTACGTGTTGAAAATCAGACACCTGATGCGCCGTAAGGTGCAGGTAGAATCCAGCTGATGGACCGCTCTCATTTGTGTCCTCAGCTATAAAGGCGCCAACAAACACAGCAGTACCAGTCAGACATATGTTGTGCGTCTTTGCCAGTGGAGCAGGGCTATCAGGTAACTTTAGGAAGCTTGTAAGCTTTAATTGTTCTCTACTGTTTTCCGAGTTGGGATTCCCACCAGACGTCTTCTCACCGTTCCACACGGGATTTGTGGGTGGAAGAACCCACAAATCCCAAAATGACAAGTGACATTTGGAGCTCAAATTTAAACACCACACAAGCAGAAGACTAAAATTTTAACAATTAAACAATTTGGACCTCAGCTTGTATGGAATGCCAGAAGTGTCACAATTTAATCATTTAAAAAAAATAAATAAATCCCCAAATATATGTTTATACTTGTGAAAGTTTCAGTCAAGATGGAGACACATGTCAAATAACGTAGCTTCACCGCAAAACCTCAAATAAACAAACAAAAAAAAAATCTTATTTTTTAGAAATCTTTTTCTTTTTTACCTCATCCTCTTGTTCTGAAAATCCATTATGAATGCATTTTGTTTTCTGCACAAACAGCTGAATTTCTATGCAGGTTGTCCAAGAGTTTTTTTTCGTGAGACAGAAGATCACTTTAAATGTCATCCCACCATCTTTTAATACCAAACCCTGGTGGACCGCCTCGGTGCCCCGGCCACCGGGCGTAGCAAGTTTTCTGGGGGGAAACCCTGAAAACTTGTCCTGCTTTTGGCATCAGTCTTTGTCAGCTCTACAGCTGCTCCAGAGTTTTTCTATCACTCTTTCCTGGTAGCCAGAAAGAACGCTGGTCTCACTCCTCTCTGTTAGCATCACCTCTCTGGTATCTTTATGAAAGTTTTCTGTTTGTTTCTAAAGTTTTCTTGAGCTAGCATACATTTCCAGATTGTCTTTATTCTAGTTCTAGATCTTTTGGATGTTCCTACTTCTAGATTGGTCAGTAAGGAAGATTGGACCTTCGCTGTAGTGACCTTAAAACTATGAAAAAACATTCAACTCTCAACACCTTTTGTCTGCAGCGTTCATGCCTGTTTTTTAAGTGGGGCTGGGACTTTAATATTTGAGTTTGGACTTTAATATTTGAGCAGATTGGAGGCATTGTCAAATGCCCACTGGACATTTTGACAACAAGATGAGCAAACGTGGAGGGATGACTGGTCATTTCAAAAATATGTGAAGTGACCATTTTTAGATCTCTTACTTTGTTTTGCATAACGTTTTGGTGTATCTTAATGTGTCATTTATAAAACACGAGAAGTTAGGGCCTTTTACATCTTTTTGTCATGTCTTTCTCCAATGTTTTGCTGCTTTGAGTCTCTTTCCTGACTTGGTCTTGTTTTCTTGCCCTGCAGTTTGCTGTTTTGTGGTCCACAAGAGGTGCCATGAATTGGTCACGTTCTCCTGCCCGGGGGCAGATAAGGGGCCCGACACAGACGTAAGTACCCGAGTACCAGCTGTTCCCTCCTATTTGTTTGCTGCTGTTTATGTCATTAGACTTCAGCACATATGAAATGGCACCAGAATGCATTTCTAACATTCAGCCTTCTGTTGCTCTTTACCAGCCACTCTGGTTCATCCTCGTATAAAAGTGTCGCAGTCTGTTGACGGACGAAGGAAAGATGAATCTTACTTAACTAATCGGCATTGCTTCCCTCCCAATTAGAGCTGCAAAGTGTTGGCGCGGTGTCTAGATGGTTTGAGGATAATTTTATCACAAACAAATTTGTGGAAATGGAAACTGGGGTGGTTTGTCATTTTGGGCTCTCTCAGGAGAGAAACCTTTTTTATCGTTCACGTCTTTCTGAAGAAAGAGTTCTAGGGTAAGACTAACAAAAGTCACGACGCAATCAGAAGAGCTGTAAATGCAGAATATGGTTCATTCAGTGTCAGTGTTCCTGTCCTGTCATGTAAGGCACCACCCGTAACAAGCGGTGCTGAAATATTTCATCGAGATACTTTACAAACCCAGAAAAGTCCAAACTTAACCCTATTCTGTTGACGCTTCTTGTGGTCAGTGCCACTATAGACCCTGAAGACATTTTTGATCTGAACCTTTTGTGCCTTCTTTCCATTTCTTTGCCATCCTGTATAAAAGTGTAGATGCTTTTCTACTAATATAAAAGCGCTTTTACACTTCCAGTCACTCATGCGTTCCCTTCCTGGTGGGCAGATTGTCCAATGCCCACTGGACATTTTGACATTTAGTGAGGGAAGCTGAATTCAGACGTTTACTTCTCTTCATCCCGAACCGCAGTCCGTCTTGTGACTTCATGACTCCCAGACGTTAACAGATTTTTAGAAAAAAGCTCCTTAGGGAATATAGGAGTTATAACCCCAGTGGTCTTGTCCTCCCAAGTTGTGCATAGATGCGCGTCTTACAAACCAGTTCTCCTTATTACTTAATAAAACGCAATTGCACTGGAATTCCTAACTAACAAGATGTACACATTTGCTCATCTGCAAACCAGTTTTGCCCTATAATTGTGTCATTTTCACCAAAAGGGATGCTGCCATCTCTAAGTATTAATATCATAAATTCTGAAAAGTTTCAATGGGCAAGCCGCTGAATGACTCGTACAAAGGAAATGTTTTGCAGCCACGACAGTAAGTCAAGATGTCCCGTAAGCTCTTAAACTCTTAAAGGACACTCGCAGTGAAGTTTGCCACCATTTCTTCTTGGTTCAGCTATTTGCCATCAGTCGTTTGCTTGTCAGCTCTTTAAGTGTGAAACTCCATTTACATTCCCGGTGCCAGGCTGTGGGCACTCAGAGCCTGGCCTCTGTAACTGGAGATATGTCAGTGTGTCAGTCGGGATCGTCAGCCCAGACTCTCTAAATAGAGCGCCCCGCAGATTGCATGGAGTCTCCAGAAGCATAATGTAGCTTGAGCAAGGTGCTTCATGACCCATCAAGAAATCAGGTTCATTGTTTTCGGGGGAGATTGTTCAATAACGTGTCCGATATGTGTGTGAGAGGTCCTTGCTATCCTGGTTTGTGTTAAACGTGACTGCTGCATGTCTTTTCATAGGTCAGGAAGTTCCTCACCTAACTGTCAAGTCATATTAGTATCTCAGGACACAGGAAGTCATGGATTACAAATTGCAAGATTTGACACTTTCTGATAAAATCTAAAAAAGAAAAAAAACAAAAAAAAAAACCTTTTTCTTTATAACATATAAAATGTATTTAGCTTAAAAGTTGGATTTCTTTTGAGTGTGACAAGAAGCTGCTGTGATGAAAGGCTTTCCATTGATTTTTTAAAATTGCGTTTAATTTGAAAAAGAAACAAAAGACGCCACATAAAGCAGCGGCTTTATGTGAAAACGGCCCTAATGCCCGTTTTCAGACAAAACTCAATTCTGTTTCAGTCCATTTTCTTTCACAACTGCTACAAATCAAATCTGTCCCCTTTTAAAAGTACACCCCTTTCACTCCTAAACTGTCTGATTGTAGTTTTTATGTTTTATTTGGGTTTTTTTGCACAGTTGCAGCAGATTCGCCGTTGCCAGCCACACACATATTACAAGGCTTAAAGCAGAGCAGAAAACCAATAACTCCTTCAGCCAGATAATATCTTCTGAATCTGCTGTATCTCGGCTATGTGCATCTTATGACTCATTTCAGTGTTTTATAACTCCCTCTACTTTAAGAAACGGAGTGTGTCGAGCGGTCGCAGGTCTCTTCAGCAGTAGCTAACTGGCTTGACGGGGCAGAAAAGCATTTTTCCTCAGACGCAAAGCTGCTGAAACAACAGATGTCCTGTCTTTGAGCTGATGAACCAAACCCATCAGTAAAATTGGGTTCAAAGTAACATCGGTTGATCTGCTGATTTGCTTATCTACAATGCTACTTCTGCTGTTACGTACCTAGTGGTCGGTGGGTAGTGGTAGCCTTGCTGGTTGGAGATGATCACAGTTTGGCCAAATGTTTTGTTTGGCTGCTAGGTATAACGTTAGCCTGCAGCTCATGTAAGTTCAGCGCTTTACGGATGAGCGCTGTCAATGATTCAAGAGCTCTTGGTTTCACCGCAGGGGCACGGCAGATGGACCTGAGAGGTACGATGTGCCTGCGTTTGTGTGGGTGTGCGGCTATTGCATCATTGATATCCACTTAACCAGTACAGCACATTTGACCCGAGGAAATCTGCTAGTCTGTTTGCACTGATTTCCTTTCTTCTTGCGCACACACACGCGCACACACGCACACACACATGAGTATACACCCGTATGCTCAAACAATCACCTCTTAGTCCCTCGGGCCTGTTCAGTGCACAGATAGTTGTGACAGAGTAATACAGTTAAGCAGCAGCACATTTCCTTGGAAACGGACAGAGCTGACCTGAGGGTGACACATCATCCAAAGCAAACCAAATGACAAATGGACAGAAAATGGAGGCTGAACAGTAGAGACACCTTCATCGTTTTCCTGTTTGTCAAATTTTATCCAAGCTACATTCTGTTTTGTTCTATTGTATTCTTTTATTCGCGTTACTCAAAAGCCGGTTTGTGTCGTGCAACCATTTAGCTTGCAATTTGGCGCTACAAAATGGTGGCGGTTAAAGCTGTAATATTCATTCAAGAAGCTGATATGTCACCAATAGTCAGACGGAACATCAGTGCAACCGCTGATGTAATGTTAACCTAGCTTTCAGTAGACTCTGGCACGAGCGGGTTATGTTTAGAAAGATTGACCTCAAAACCAAATATAACGCATCAGAATACACCAAATTAGAGACGGCGGCGTTTGTGTGACAGTAACAAAATAATGTCAGAGAAACAGATCTACTTTCACTACTTTCAGGCCTGCTGTGGGTAATTATTCACGGTGTTAAGATTCACATCGTCCCTTTACTCTCCATCAAAAGATAAAAAGGAAAACTACTAAAAGATGATCAAAACATGCAGGTGGGGATTGAAAATACTGGAAAAAGAGAGTCACTCTGCTTAGTTCTTTTCTCAGTGCACAATTAGGAGAAAATGTTTCAGTGTGGAAACCAAAAGTCTCCAAATTGATGGTTTTACATTCACATCGGTTAGTTAGTCATACTTAAAAAATAAATAGCATTTGGGATAAAGTGTTTTTCGAAAAAGCTTTAATTAAGTTGTTTTGATCGGGTTAGTTCTCTGACCCGGTGTGTCTGCAGCGCGGCATTTAAATAGGGAAAAGTTTATTTGGTTGTGCATACAAGCATACAGAAATACACTGGTTACTTGTAAAAGGGACAGTATTATATAAAATGTACTTTCCTGAGCTTTACATCAAGTTATAATGTTATTCCCTCATCAAAACATCCTACAGACTAGCCAGCAGCAATTAGCCAACACCTGGTGGAACTGCACCTGTTGAGAGAGACAGAGGCCCAGATTTAAAGCGCTAAAATTATTTTTTTAAAAAGGCCAATTTTTATATACAGCATTTTTATCACAACTGAAGGAAACAGTTTCTTGATTGCTACAAAATGGCTCTGTGTGCCTGGAAAACACATGAAATGTAACTTCAGTTCAGAATCAAGCATTAGAATTGACTAAGCTGTAGTATGATCATTAACTCACAACTCTTGAAACATATTAAAACAACAAAAATTCACTGTTTGTCAGACTATTTACATCCTAAACGTCAAATGTCAAATTAGTGTTATTTTTAGAAATTACTTAAGTGTGATCCTGAAGCATTTATTTAGCCTAAACCTGAGATAAGTCCTGAGTTTTGCAATAGCAAGACAAAATATTAAAAACAATGCTTTTTGGGTGAAGTCCAAGAATCAATACTTTGATCACTTACTGCAAGCATTTTCATATATTTGTAAGTATATTTAAAATACAGCTGAGATTCAATGCATTGACTCTGAAAGAGCTTCGATGTGTTGGACCGCTATTTAAAAGTTTGACTCTGAAACGACACATTCACAAAGACACACTGAAAAGGCTACCATGTACTTAACGTGAGAGCGCTCATGTTTAATGACAAGAACTCGTTTCGCCTCCAGAAAAAGTGAAGCAATATTTAAAAGTGCAAATCACGTGGGAGGCTCTGAACTGACAGCACATCTGCAGGGAGCGGTATTCTGCTCTCAAAGCAGAAAGTCTCATTACAGGGATTCTGCCCGAGAATTGAAAACAAGATTAAACTGGAGTGGTGCTAAATTGCATCATCTTTGCCACAGGCATCTTGGATTGTCACAGGCAATGGAGCCTTTCATCTGTATGTTTAGTCAATTTACCTTCCAGCTACGGTGCTGGCCCTCTGTTTCAGCCTGGCCTGTTCTGTTCTTAAAGTCTGCCCTTTTATCATCAAGTCAACATCGAAGCCAAGATTGGAGATTGTGGTTTCATCTACAAAACCACAATGTGTACTGTGTACTCTTCATTAGTATGAAGAGTACCATTTGTCATGTCCTTAAACATATTAAAGTAGTGAAATTGCTCTTCACATTAAAAGTCATTAGTGTGTACTCTTCATTAACATGAAGAGTACACAGACTTAAGGGCAACCAGTAGCTCCATTAAATAATATAAACACAGAAGGTGTGAGTGAGCCGGGGGTACTTTCAAGGTAACGGACAATTGCTGAGCCAGCAGTACCATCCGTCCATCTGTCTACATGCGCTTATACTCGCAGGATCTCCAGCGATCATTGGACAGGAGGCGGGGTACACCCTAGACAGGCATTGCAGCAGTACTTTCTAAGACAAAGGAAGAAAATTAATCACTCAATCCAGGAGGGCAGACACAGCTAAGTGCAGAAGCAGTAAGGAAGTCGTTTTTTTTCTATGGGGAAAACAAAGAAGACTGGGAAACAAGGCGAGAGTCATTGCCTTGTCAAAAACTTAGTAGGGATTTTTCACATCTAGCCATCTGTCATCTGTATCTGATTTACCTGTGGGCTGTGTGCCACGGTTTTGTGTAACCCCACCACCCCAAACTCTACTGCACACCGCCGCCTGTTCATGATCCAGACCTGGACTGGATAGAGCTGCTTTGGCTGTAAAACGGGGTACCTACTCGATACTGGGCAGGTTGCTATACTGTTGATGTAACATAGAAGCTTAAGTGAGCCTCCTACTCCATACAGAATTAGATGCCAGTAACACATGCTTTCAGCACTCACCCTTATGCAAGCCTTGGCACCGGTGCTGCTTCCAAGGAAACACCTTTTCAAAGAAACTCGAGCCTGCATTTTGATGTGCACGGCGCTTAGCCCATGAAAGTGGCGGCGTGTTTCTCAGAACCCTGCCAGGCTTTATTGTCTTTAGTCGAATGAAGCTATTGTATAGTCAACATGCTTTTGAATACACACCACCATAAAAAATACACAGTGATACAGGCCAGATAGGATGATGTCAGCGAGCAGGGATTGGTGCTGGTCTATGTAAAATAGCTACTTGTGGCAGAGGAAATGGGAGCGTACTGTATGCTCTAAATTTGTAGTGTATCTAATGAAATGTGCCCTCTTTCACGAAGCTGCAGTCGCTGCCATAGATATCCCTCTTTAATCCCTGTTGTTGGGCATTTATAAAACACTGCTTGGATGTCACTCTATGGTCATATCTGACCTGCCTGATCACCAACTGTAAGGGGGTCTGAAAAACAATGTGAAAGCCTGAGCGGAAAGAAATTTCTATCAAGAGTTTTCCTGAAAAGACTGTAAAGACCAAATCTTAGGCGCTGCATAAACAAGCAAAGTAAGTTTTCTATTGTGTGTGGGGGAGCCAGTGTGCCAGCGTGAGGTAGCAAGTTAGCACTAAGCAAGACAGTTTACCCAGGAAGGGAAGAGTGAAGAGAGACAAATGGGAAGGTGAGATCATTTTCAGTCAGTAAGGCAAGAAATGAAGCTGCTGATTCATATTCATACCTGTCTGTGTGTTATCAAATTTGCAGAATTTTCTTCCTTTTTTTCCCTCGCTCTCCCTAAACCTAACAGTGACTTCTTATCCGATAGGAAAGAGGCTCATTAAATTCATGTCTGAGACTCTGAGGAGATCAAATCTCCTGATAGAACATGGAAACTGAGATATTTTTTGAATACTCGTTCTGGCCTTTCAAGTCGTCAAAACATGATCTTAAAGATAGGATGTGGTTATCGATTCAGGCAAGCTCCAATGAGAAAGGAGGATGTTTTGCGTTCCCATGCTGGGTATTGGTGAAAAAAGTACAAATGCAGAGAAGATGAGTGGTAATTATTGTCTGAAAAGTGTTTGCAGAACTGAGTTAAACTAGGAAACGATTTTCTTAGCACAGTATGGGAAATGCTGCGCTAAGGAAATGTTAAACTGGGATTGCGTCTGTCTCACTGTATGCAGGCCTTTTAAATCTCATTATTGGCTTTGATGCATAAGATTTGAATTAAATGCTGTTCCGGTTGATGCGATTACAAGTCAGATGTAATCGTCTGTGTTTGTTATCCTGCTGCTCAACACTTTTTCTCTTGTAACGCAGAGAGCTCTAAAAATACCAGGACATTTTGGCATTGTTTTTGAAGAATAATTGATTTGCAAAAGCTACAATATTAGCAATGTTCCCAACTAATCCTGTTATTAGGAAGTGTGTGATTAAATTAGATTAAAATTGTAATTAGATGACAGATGAACTGAGCTTAGACATAACTCCTGTGGTAACTCCAGGCACTAGAAGCACTTTGAGGCTGGATTCACCTCATTCATCCCACTGCACTCACACATGTGGACGCTCATTCATTCAAAGAGGCACAGATTGATTGACACATTGGAGCTAAGTGCAGAGGGAGGAAGGTGGGATTGAACTTTAAAACTGAGCTTCCCACTGAACATGATTTTGTCGACATGATTATCATATCATCTATAAGTTCTTGGACAGAATTCAGACTCATTAGTTTAATTTTCTTTTCTTTTTTTTTTTTTCATTTTGTCTCAAACTGGTTTTCATGTAGATATTTGTGCTTTACCTGAATGTTTACCTTTTAGCTTAAAATAAATTTGTTAGTTTAGGACTGCTTAGACTTAAACGTCATTCTCGCTTTATGCAAGTCGGAAAATTACATAAACGTAGACATTTGTTCCAAGATATTCTTTGGAGTGCTTTTGTATTTACTGTAAAACAATTGTCTTATTATATTTTTCCATAGCCTGCATACAGCAATGCCATCCAAAATATGTTCTATGATTTTTATTAAGAGGTGTGTTGTTTCGGGAAGAAAAACGTCTAAGAACAAAACTGAAACAAGATTTAAGTAAAAAAAAAAAAAAAGTGAACCATATCGATCATAGTGGCTAAACTGACAAAAATAAAGATCAGCTTTATATCTTGCTCTACAATATAGATCATAATAAAGTCATCACCAGTCTTGCCTACAGACCAGCAGACCAGCAGCTACAACATGTCTTTGCATGTCTTGTATAGATTTGTTTCCGTTGTGGTTGCTGCTGCAAAGGCAATAAAACCTAAAAGCCCACTATTGCCGGACTAAGGATAAGCAATCCAAGAGGAGGAAGCAATTTCCTCAGCTATTATGCAAAACACCAGTTGATATAAGGAGGGGGAAAAAAACCCCAGAATGCAGTGGGCTCCTCAGGCATAGAGAACATCTCAGCCTGCATAAGATTGCTCACATTAACATCTGCCATCTGCTGTGGCGTCTATCACAGAGTCATTAAAACTACTCAGTGTAATTTGCTACTCTAAGTGCCTTAAATGATTATCTCCACATGTCAAACTGTAACAGGATGATATACTCATTGACCAGCCAGAGCCGTCTCCTGGCTGAAAACCAAGCACTTCTGTGGCCAAGTTTGTCACAGTATACTTCAATATTTTTTTAATTTGCTAAAACCACTAAAATGAGATTGCTTTCGAAGAGGTTGTTTTTTTTAAGCTAACTATGATTAGTGCATTGTTTATTTGGACACATTTGAGGCAATTATCTTACCATAAATAGAGAAGACACAGGTTCCTTCACAGCTACGCCATTGCTTGCAGTATTAACGGTTTTGAGTGATGGCTGACATGATGGTTGGGTCCCCTGGGCGTGGTGCTGATGATATTTATACTCTCTTGGGTCTTAACGAGCAGATCCTCAGTCTTTATGCTAATGGTGTGTGATGCTGCTTGCTAAAAAGGGGTTTGGTCCTGGCTTTGCTGGAGGGAGGAGTGGGGAGGGGTAAGTGTCGATGTGCATTATGGAGTCCTGTTGCTCGTGTTAATAACGGTGGGAGACAGAAAATGGGTGGGATTACTCTGGGCTGGGCTGCATTACTCTCCCCTAGGAGAATTGTCAATAACCCTAAGAGGCTGCGCTGTGTTAAGTTACAGCGTGAGCCTCTGAAATAATAATCGCTGGGAAATGTCAGCAATTCATAGAAATAGAAATTTCTATGAATTGCAACTTTGTTTTAGTACCGTCATGATCTGACGGGCTTTCAGTTTAGTTTTTGCATGCGTGGCATCGACTTGTGGTGTGTTTTCCATGCTTTTTCTTCGTGTGACACACTGCACACGAAGGTGCAATGAAGGTAACGGTTAAGAGCGGGGCCACCAAAGAGAGTTGGGGAAAACCACAAAGGGTAACACTGTATTTGACGGGGTGTGCGTAAGACTGACATGATGCTGTCATAGACTTGACATAACACCAGTTACGAACATGAAGGAGTCTTTATGCATGTCTATGACTGTCGTCATGACCTGTCATTCGGTAAATAAGGACACTTTTAATGCAAAATTGACCATTTTAATGGACTTTTAATACAAGTTTAAATACAACTTTGCAATAAAAGTGTCATTATTTGCCGAATGACACTTCATGACAACGGTCATAAACATTCATAAAGACTCCTTCTTGTTCCTGACAAGACTCCTTCTTGTTCCTTCTTGTTTGGTCGGTGCGCATCACCGACCAAACAAAGCTGCTACCTCATGTAACCAACACAAATGGATAATAATGTTGTGGGACTCTTTTCTGAGACATTGACCAGGTTACGGACAGAAGCAAGAAGACAGGTGGTGCTAGCCCTTCGTAAAGGGATGTAAAAACTGCTATTGTGATTAAAAAGAGACGTAAGTTGGTTTGAATAAAACTATATAGTGATTCTTGTGATGCTGCAACATTTTCAGATAATAATGATGGTCCTGATAAGTTGGAAAATACAACCATTGTTAATATGTTGCACGCATTGAGGGTGCATACAGTGAATGAAATGTTGCAACTTCCGTTTATTTCAAACGGGGAGCATTTCTTCCAAATACAGTCTTTTCATGAAACAAGACGCTTGGCTACATAAAGTCAGAGGATGGTTTGTGGTCCGAAGGGGTATAAAGCCTGAATACTGTTTTTTGAAAAGCACCAAATAAATTCCACTGCATATTTTTAATTTGCGAAACTCAGAAAATCACTAAACTCTCCTGAGTGAACAGTTCAGTACTGAACCTGTCTTCAAACTCAGACAGACATAACACTCTTTATTAGAATGCATTTCCGCCTTTCTCCCCCTGCAGTATATAAATACACTCTCTATCATACCAACAAACTTATTTGTAGTACATTAAAGTCACACACAGTTTATACCCTGAAGCCTATTTGCATGCATTCCATCACTCCCTCTGAGGTCTCATAATAACAAATATCTAGTCCTGCCAGACCCCTAAGTATTTTTTTTAATAATGCCCTTCACTCTGGGGAGTTTATATTCCTCTGGACTCCGAGTCAACTGTCTGTGTCAACGTGGTTGTGGGAGTTTTTCCTAATCAAACATTCACCGTTCATCTTTTGTGCTCAATGGCATCGGAGTCACATTCCTCACTAGCTCCATCTTTCGATTCGAAGTCTCAAACAGCGTGAAGGCGCTGAAATCTACCGTGTAAGGAAGAAATATTTCTCCTGCAGAGTTTGCTGAGTCAACTAGCCCACTTTTGAATGTATAAACACACAATTCACGACTGCTTCGCGTTTGTACTGTTATTGGTCTCAAAAATAGTACAAATGTTCTTTTCAGAAGATCAAAAATGTAACCTTGTAGTTTTTACCTCTCTTATGTGTTTCTGTTCTCTGTCTCGTTTCTGTGACTGAAACATGTGAAGCAGAGATACTTTCTTGTGAGGAATTTATGTGACATTAGCTTAGCAGCACCAGAGCTTTGATTGGGACTGAGCCAAAGCTGAAACTGGTGACAGGGTAGCGTTACCACCTGTTTGGCAATGGAACCAGTTTGGAGAAAAAATGCACAGAAAAAGTCTTAATACTTTAGGTCGAATAAATAAAGTGCCTCTTTAGTTCCTGTAAGATAAAGCAGATCATAGATCCACAATAAACATGCATTGATTATACATCTATTTGGCCTTTTGTATGATGGGAATGGCTCTGTTCAGATCATGTATCTTTACACTTTGATTTTGGAACCCAAAGGAAATGGTTTGCAAATGGCAGCGGTGGACTTTTATCATATCGTTTATCATATATCGTGGTAAATTTCTCATTGTGACAAGAATTTTGATTTATTGTCCCCGTGTTTAATTCCCCCCATATCTAGCCTTATTATAAGATTGGAAATTTTACTATTTCATCTATTGTTTGTTTAACAAATCTGAAAACACAGTTACTGTGTGCAGCTGAGTGATGCAAACCTCACTTCTTTATGTGGCCGGTGTCAGAAAGAGGCATGGGAATGTTTTTCACGAGCGGTATTTGTGTTTGTGGGGCTATAATTGCTGTGACACACAGTCTCAGTGATACACTTATCTAACATAGATGTAGACATAGATACAGATGTAATGCATTCTTATCATCACTTTTGTCATTATCACAGTACTACCACAAAACACTGTGATAAAACGCTGAGGCCACATCGCCCACTCTCAGTCATAAACAGTCTTAAAAGTACAAACCTGACTTCATGTGTAGGGAAGTCTAAAGCAGAACAAGCTGGAGCTTTGAAGCTTCTTGACAGAAATAGAACGATGCAAGTCACAGATGGGTCAAACTGACTCTCTGCTGCTCCTTCTGCAGCTCTAGACCAACATAGAGTCCTCTGTGCCTGTTTGCATGTAGGATAGGAAACTATCTAGAAGTCTAAATGGTTACCCGTTCTGCCACTTTGATAATGTGTAATATTTTAGGATTGAAAGTAAAGAAATACCACTTATTTGAACTTTGTGGAACATGAAAATCTCTGTCAAATTGACAGTCATAAACACTGACACCAAACTCCTGTAATGATAACTAGATGAGCTTGTCATTATCTTTTGCCGGATAATTTTGCGTCCGATCCCTCCTTGTTTAATCTTTTTCACAGCATGGCCACATGACTTGACATAACACCAGCTCGTTGGGTGTTATATCGTTATGAGTTGTCATACATCCTCATTAAGTGAAATCTGGAAATGCCAGTGATGAAACGGCAGCAGTGTGAAAATGTTAACTCTAATTGCTTACATCTATGTTGAAGGTTGTGATGCGTAAAAAACAGGATATATTTCCTAAGAGAAACATCGTCTTTGTGTTGCAAACAGAGCAAAGAAGACGGAGACAAATGAAGATTCAGAAAATAAGCGAGCTCAATCCCTTCTCATATAAGTCCCTCCATGTCTATATTTCAGATCACTTGTGAAAATTACAATATAGATTTCTCAAAAAAAAACCACCTAAAAAAATCTGTTTTATTTAAATGATTAAAAATTATATTTATCTTTAAGTAGGACTATATAACTGAAAAACGTAACGCGATGTAAGCTTTTCCTATCAACCAATATTGATAATTATTGATTAGATTTTTGTTTTAAATATGTGAAATATTACCAAGCTGGTGGATAGATCTTTACTGTTTTATCCACAGCTTCCAGTCCACACAGTTGTTGCTAGGTAACCAAAGAGCGAGTGAGTTAGTTGATACCACCCACCTTACTAAATGTGAGCAGCTTAATCCTGTTCTCTGCCAACATCCCCCAGAATCCTGTGCGGTTCTAGATCCAAATTCCGTGAAATGGTTGAATATCCAATCAAATGCACCAACTATTGATATCAGTCTATAATGCTAGTTACTTGTTAGGACTGAGTTCAGACACAAAAACATATTAAACTCTCTATACACCCAACCACAGAGTAAGATCTGTAGCTGACAGCGCTGACCCACTAAGCTCTCAACTTATCACAGGAGGAACAGTGCTGCCAAGGTGTTGACAATTGGATTTGACTTTTGGAACAGGTTGTGAAGGTATTTTCATTATTAAGTACCTGCCAGATGGCCCGTGTCTGATGAGCCAATTAATTCTGGCCTCCAGAGCCGGTAGCCTGACCGAAAGGAGGAAACCTGGGCATCGGCGCTGGTAAACAGCGGCTTCACCCTCCAGCCAGGGTGACAGCTGTGACAGCTCCTCCTGCCCTCCTCTGACCTTGACGACGTCATGCGCAGCATGTGTGCATGTTTCTGTTAATGAGCCAGCGTCTGCAAATTAACAATATGGCCGTCGGATAGGGAAGTGCCTCATGAGCTTGGAGCTCAGCTTTCTCCAGCGGTGAGAAGTGAAGCGGAAAGGAAGTTTGTCCACAGGTTTCTAATCCTCTCAAGATTTCAGCAAGTCTCAGATTGTGCCTCTTTCAGTTCTGTTGCTGTAGAACGGAGCAGACGATTTGGCGCCACTTTTACAATTAACTCAATAATATAAACACAGTTGTGTTGCTCCACAAAACAATTTTATTTTCTAATAGTTGAAATCTTTTCTCTTTTTTGCATATAAAAAAAAAAAAAATACAACATGTCAAATGGGAACTGAAGTAGAAAAAAAGGCTTTAGGACTACTTTCAAGATCACTTTGGCCTTTGAAAGTTTTGTAAAACTTTTGCAACTTTCTTTGTTGGACACAGACGCAAGTGTGTTGTCCACATCAGGCCGCAGGTCAGATGGAGACAACCAATAAATGACAGAAATTGATGACAGCAGTTCCCACACACCCACAGGATCAATGTGCAGTTGCAATATTATTGATAAATATTTCAGAGATGGTATCTATTGCAGATGAGCCACATTTTCGTCACTCCTTTTCATTGTTTCGGTCATCACCGTGTCTCCACCGCTCAAACTGTGTCATCTCTGTCACTGCAATCTATACCAGGTGTGGGTGTCAGAGAGAGAAAGTCATTTCAAAAGGCCAAATGTATTCCAGACAGGCAAAGTCGACGTCACGTCGCTCAAAATACAATAGAGTATAATATTGCATCCAAGCTCTTAGAGGCTTTGATTTTACATGTACTGATGTTGTGGTAATTGTGATTCAAAATATCTTGAAGGCTCCCAGTCTGAGCAGGTTTTGTTGGAACAAACAGCAAAAGCTAAACAAGTATTTGCTTGAACAGATATGGATTTTTGCAGATTGTTGTTATTATTTGTGTTTGATTTTCTTTTTTCTAAGAAACAAAACTTTGAGTTTAATCTAATGCATTGCTCACTGTAAGGCAGCACTCCTCAATTCCAGTCCTCAGGCCCTCCTGCTCTGCATGTTTTAGATGTACCTTTACTCCAGAACAGCTGATTCAAATGGTTGCATGACCATTAAGTGCTGCAGAAGTCTGTTAATCGCCCACATATTCAATCCAGGTGTGTGGTAGAAGGGAAACACCTGAAACATGCAGGGTAGGGGGGGCCGTGAGAATTGAGCAAATTGAGAAATGTTGCTTTAAGGTGGTTTGAATAATTTTCCCGTTTTCTTCTGCCTACTTCACTGAAACAGATTAAAAGTTTCATCATTTGAAATGTATCCTCAGTAGCACCGGAGCAGACTTCCCACAATGCTGCAAAAGCTTGCTAATGAGGATCCAGTGAGTTTTGAACTCAAGGCAAAGCTGTTTGTTGAACTTGTTGATATGGATTTGAAGTTTACCCACATAACATGATGAATCTTGAGACTTATCAGAAAGTCAGCCAGGGTGCAGCACCGGTAGCAGACAGATGTGTTAACAGATTCGCAAGGTAAACCCTCTGTGAATCGCACTGGCAACTTATCCCCATCCTGTCCCACCCCGCAAGCACTCAGCGGCTTAGCGAAAGGCCAACACTGATGATTTATATGCTAAAAATAGTACGCTTGCCAAGCCTAACTGCACACATGAATGATCGCTGCGTATTGTTATCTTCAAAATCTTTCCCACAATGTTCACCACTCGATGTCAGTTCTTAAATTGTTTCCCGGGACAACAGTAGGCGCAGTGATCTTTTAGTCTCTATTAGCTCTAATGGCTGTTTAAGGATTTGAAACAGATACTACAAACCTTAAAAGCCATTAAAAATATTATTAATGTAGATTTGTCCACTTGAAATCGAACGGTTTACATTTGTTCACATGATCGTTAATGTGGAGAATTAGATGAAACTTTTTGTGCAAATGCTTTATTAAGTAACTTTCGGTTAACAAGGATATCACACATGAGGATTGAGGGAAAATAGAAAGAAAAGAGAAAAAGGTGCCCCGTTTTTCTCTAACTAATCTGGCATACTCCACAGCTGCAGATGTTTGGGTAACTGGTGATCAAAGTTGATTATATGTCTCAGTGTGTCTGTGCGTTGCCGTTGGTGTTGTGAGTCTCCATACAGGATGCTAATTGGCTTAGGATATCTCTTTGTCAAGGAGAAGACTAATCCTTTTTGCTGAGCAAACACGTGAAGGGACGTTACATAACAGATCCAGAGGCATATTTCAACCCTCCAACTGTCTTAAGTAGCTGTTTAGTTAGCCACTTAACACATTTGCTGGTTCTTAAATTTAATACCAGGAGCATGTCTAGTTCACAGGAGTAATTTGAAACCAGGATCCACCGAGTAAAGTCTAAAATTGGCTTTTTGATGTAGTGCACAATATACTGTATGTTCGCTTGGTAAAAACCAACCCTGTGTTCTATGTTTTGCTTTCCTGGCAACGTGGAAGATGTCGAGGTTTTAAATTTTACCCAATTGCTAACTTTTGGCCGATGCCGTGTGTGATGCCCCAGTCAATGCTGGGAAGCTTACCCGAAAATTGCCCATGCTGGAAACAGCCGTCCTCCCCCATTAAGAGAGAAGTGCCGTAAATGAGGCGGCTGTTAATCTTAATTCAATATTTGGTCAACATGGACCGAATGGCTTCATTCGCTTCCTGGGCTGCCTTTGCTAAAAATGCAAGCAGACTACAATTTTGAAAAAGCGCAGAAAATCGACATTGTTGTTCATAATCTGTTCAGTGATTGGCCCAGTTGAAATTCTACCAGAGGAATCCAAGTGAATGGGAGAAAGCCCACACTGAGCTGCGAAGCGAGATGACACCCGGTTGGAATTGCATAGGAAGGCAATGGCCTGGATAGCTGTTTGTATATTATTTGGAACAAAAGTTTTTTGGTATCCTTTGTTTATGTTTATCCTTTGTTGAAAACCCTCAAGCACAAAGTTAGACTAACAGATAAGCTAAATGTATGTTCATGATTAATGCAGAAGGAAAAGTTTAATTTGCCACATTTCTAAGGTACTAAAGTAGCAGCTTCCTGTCAACATTAAGTACATTTAACTTGGCATTGATTGAACTATTAGATACTAAAAGATCCCATCAAAATCATGACGGTGTAAATCAATAGCTTAATTTGTTTCTTCCTTTGTAAACTGACACCAGTCCAGGTTTAATTGTGTCCACAAAGATGTTCACAAAACCATACGACTTTTTCGATCGAGTTTGTTGTTTTCAAATTAGAGTAGAGTTAAATAAAATGGATGGTTGAATGTTTTTTTGTTCCTTTTTTTACATTTATAAAAGTGCTGCTTGAACTCCTAAACCAACATTACACAACACTGCACTGCACAAGTTCTTTTATGGTATTCATTTATCAATTTCATTGGTGTGCAGAAGACCTCAGTTAAAAAAAACAAAACAACTTTATTGCATTTTCAGGAGCTATATTTCTACATTGTGAACATCTTTCATGGTGTCAACTTTTAGACGGCTCACATGAAGAGGTGCTTTGTTCTGCAGTTTCTCATTTAACTCAGGAACAGATGAACCGCAAGACGGGGTGACTCAGAATCTGGTAAAGGGAGGAGCTTCCTGCCACCTCCAATTCAAATGTCACCCTCCCGGTGAGGGATGATGGGTAAAAGAGAGACGAAAGCAGTGAGCGAGGCACCGAGCAAGCGCGGGATGAAAGTGTCGCCTACTGTTGGTCAATAATCATCCGATACCGATTGTTAACATTTCCACCCCCGGTAATCAGCGAAGCATTTTGTTTTCCAGTCCCATATGAAGGAGTCAGGCGGATAAGAAAACATGACAGAGATTAACGGAAATTAATCAGTGTCTCATTTCGCGCTCGCCCCCTTCTCTTGTCTGGCTGTACATTTCACACAAGGTTGATCTCTTTTTCTCTTTGCGTGTATTGGCTGAAGTGTTCACGACTGCCTTATTTATTTTATTTATTTTTTTATACCTGCAAATAAAAATGAAGAATAAGAACAATTCAAATTGTTACGCTTGTTCAGTGCTTGTGTGTAATGAGTGACATTCCCAAGTTCCAGAGTAAAAGTTGCCTTTTTACTAATCTGAGACTATAGCATCTTGTTTTATCTTCAACTTCAGTCCTGCTTCTTCTTGGGAAGTATTGAAAAATTTCCCCAGTGTTACAGTACATAAAGAAGATAAATATAACGTTTAAAACTTGATGGTCATGCTAGGAAAAATACTCGACACCATTTTCGTTACCTCACCAACATATTTTGAGAGCAAAAACTCTGCACTGATTAAAATAGACTCTCCTTCAGATATTTGATGTTTTACTTGGCAATCTGATCTATTTATTTTGTTGTTGCTAATTTATCTAGTAGTACTTTGGCCACTTGGACAAACCCATAAACCGTGTCTAGAGCTTTGAACTTTCAGCCCAAGGTGGTCAGAGAGCCATTAAGTGCGGATATAAAACAAAATAAGACAAGTTGCTTCTGCACAAAGCAACACCACCACCAGGATTTGATGTCTGGCAAAATCAAGTTTTGACCCACAGACCTCAACTAGGTGTTTCAGCTCACAAATGTCAGAGGCAGAATAATATTGACTCTTGTGTTATTCAGGTGGTGTAAAACTGTGACTGGCAACTGAAAAGTGGGGATTGTAATACAATTGTAATTGATTACAATTGTATTGAGAAACCCCCTGAAGTTTTTTTCTGATTTCATTTTACGGCAATAACACAAGTAAACTAAATAAAGGATGACTCACGGTCGGCTGCCTTTGCTCCACTACAGACTTTAGGGAAACCCTGCACACCTCCACTCTGCCAAGCTGTTCATTACCAGGAGGTGGATGCTGCACTGCATCTAATTAGGCTGGACTAGAGAGCCTGGCTAATTAGCCAGTACCATCGTGCTGACCCCCCGTGCTTCTGCTTCTGTTTCATCGTTATCGTCTGGGTGCTTTGAATCTTTTGATCTGATTTGCTGTCATTTATCTTTTATTTTTTTGCTTCAACCTAAAGTCACATCTTTTCTTGCTTTACTAAATGAAGAATGAAAATAAATACTAAGGGTTACACTGACACTGACCAGAGAAATAGCCAATGGAAGTTGTTCCAAAAAAAAAAAAAAAAAAAAAAAATAGTTGGGAATAGTTTTAACACGCCCCGGGG